>BHDV01010278.1:17131-60503 GCA_005406045.1 Adoxophyes honmai
GCGAGTCCGACTCGCACTTGGCCGGTTTTTATTTAATATACTTACATCACCCCAGTATTCCCAGATAGGGTAAGAAGAGCACACGAAACGCAAACTAAACAAAATCCGTGACTATCTCACGTTCCGTGGCCACTACTAGCATTTTTGTTTATGTTTTAAGTTGGCAGGTATAATAGTAGGTTCCTAGCCTGTCGCCTAAAATATACCTTAACCTATTTCCTTAGTCATCCTTATATCCTTACGACATCCACGGAAGACATGGAGCGGTGTGATTCTAAACTCGACACCACATGGAATACTTTTTTAAATTTTTTTTTTTTTCTACTGAGAATCAAGTGCTATGAGTCATTTTTCAAAATGTTCACGATTTTTGTCTATGTACCGTTGCATGTGCTCTGCCTTCCTTATGTGGGAATAAGTGTGACGTGTGTGTTAATTAGAAGTTATCGAATCTCCCAATATTGTCGCACTGTGCGTCAGTGTGTGTCAGATGTATTAGCATACCCGCGAGGGGGCGCACCTGCGACCCAAGCATAATGGACTAGCGACAACGTTCTTTAACTCTCTGCCAGCAACGCATATGCGTTTTCGAGACGTCCACATCTGCTGTGTCTCGCCTAAGTAACATATCTCCAAAAACGACGTTTCACAAACATAGTTTGTGTTTAAATATCCACATCTCGTTAACTGTTTACTCCTCATCATCATGATCATTGCAGGCATAAGACGTCCACTGCTGAACGGGCCTCCCCTTTAGACTTCCATGAGTACCTGTTGGAAGCGACCTGCATCCAGCGTTTCCCGGCGACTTTTATTAAGTCGTCTGTCCATCTTGTAGGTGGACGTCCTACGCTGCGCTTGCTGGTCTATGGTCTCCAATCGAGCACTTCGATCCCATCGGCCATCTGCTCTTCGTGCAATGTGGCCTGCCCATTGCCACTTCAACTTGCTAATCCGGTGGTCTACATCGATGACTTCAGTTCGTCTACGGATCTCCTCATTTCTGATTCGATCGCGTAGAGACACCCCATGCATAACCCACTCCATTGCGCGACTTTGTACATGATTTTTTTGTATTTCGTGTTTTTTTTCTCCTTTTGTATGTACAATAAACTGTTTACTTACTTACTTTGAGCTTTGAGATGAGACTGATAGTAAGAGACCACGTTTCGGCACTTTCGGTGCCGTAAGTCATCACTGGTAGCACACACTGATTAAAGACTTTCGTCTTGAAGCACTGAGGTAAGTATATCGGATGAAAAGACATTGCGTAGTTTCCCGAACGCTGCCCAACCGAGTTAGATTCGGCGGTTGACATCCTTTTCGAAGTTAGACCTACATAATACGCTTTAACTACCCTAAAAATTCGGAAACTGAAAAAAGGACGCCAACTCGTATTATCTCTAACAACATAGAACCGGTAATCGCGTCGCTAAGCGGTTTATAAACCGCTATATATCAGCGGTTTAAAAACCGCTATAAGTCAGAATCGCCGCGTCTGGTCCGTCGGCAAACGGGCCGTTATGGATCCCGTTGTTTGCTGGCCGGCTTATGGGGTCCGCGCCTTCTAATATAAAATGGTGTTTTATGCAACTGTTGCGTAATGAGGGTCTTTAGAACACGAGTATGGTTTAAAGAAATGAACGAAGCGATTATATTCAATTAGGTATACTATTTTGTTTACAGACATTTTGCCACTATTGCATAATGATGGAGTGTCCTTGAATTGATCTAACACTTATGTAAATAAAAATGAATTATTGTTGTTCGTTAGTCTCGCAGAAACTCGAAAAAGGATGAACATTTTTGGCTAATTTTAGTCTTGAAATATTTGTGGAAGTCCAGGGAAGGTTTGGACGGTGAGAAAACCTGGAAATCGCGCGTCCCTCGTGATTATTCACTAACCGGTTCGTGACTAGTTGGCGACTAGTAGCTTCATGTGAAACTTCAATGTGAACGTATGGTAGGCGACGCTCAAGCAACGTTACTAATTTCAGTTTGCATCTAGTTCTTTTTGAGTAGCTCCTATAACGAAAGACGTAAGGGAGGCAGTACAGCTTGTAAAGACCCCCTTCATTGGGCAGCATCACTGACGTACAATAAGCCGTCAATGGGCAGCGTCCATTCATCAAAAAGCTGGAAACGGGAACAGGAATCGAACCCCTGACCTCCATCCACGCATCTATAAATACGGCGCACGCCTCCACGCCATATGCTGCGCATGCGGTCGCCACGCGGCGCACTGACGTAACTCATAAAACAACATACATACATACAATTACGCCTGTGTCCCTAAGGGGCAGCGCAGACGACAGACTTTTGTGCGATCGAGTCTGCGGCGCAATAAAAACTCTTAATGGCGCGCAGAGAGTGTCCATTCAGAGTTTTTATTGCGCTGCAGACTCGATCGCACAAAAGTCTGTCGTCTGCGCTGCCCCTAAAACAACATACATACATACAATTACGCCAGTGTTCCTAAATGGGGTAGGCAAGAGTACACGAAACGCTACATAGAAAATCGTTTCGATTCGTTTTTATTCCTAAAATTATGTTCCGAGCGGGTACTATGTGAAAAATAGTCATTTGGTAACTTAGTGTGTTCTTTAATGGGTTCTTTAATAAATTTATATTCTTTAATGTTCTTTGTAATTAATTAATAATTGTTCATCAAAGTAAAAAACAAATTCTACATTTTGACTTTTTCAATCGATATCTCGATAATTGTAATGTAGAGCGTGAAAAAAACTACAAAAAAATATTCTACTTATCAAAATTTTCCGATCTCGCCGGATAGCCGAGTAATTGTTAAAAAACATTTTCTTTCCTTTTTAGGGTTCCGTACCTCAAAAGGAAAAAACGGAACCTTTATAGGATCACTTTGTTGTCCGTCTGTCCGTCCGTCCGTCTGTCAAGACCCTTTTTCTCAGGAACGCGTGGAGGTATGAAGCTGAAATTTATATCAATTACTCAGGTCTACTGTCCCTTGAAGCTGTGAAAAAATCAAACTTCTAAGCCAACGCAATCAAAAGATACAGCCGTTTATGCCGCAAATTTTCGACACTTGCAAGGGAATCAAAACCTACAGGGTGCTTCCCGAGAACTCAGAATCTTGAAATTTGGTACGAAGCAACGTCTTATAGCATAGATAAAGGAAAAATTACGAAAGCCATAATTTTTTAGTTACATCACATAATATGTTTTTTTTTAATAATTTTAAACGTACTACCCATTTCCTCATAAATGCGTAGAGGTATTAAATTGAAATTCATACCAAATACTCAGGTCTATAATACCTTTAATCTGTAACAAAATCAAACTTCTATGTCAACGCAATCAAAAGAAACAGCAATTTAAGCTGCATATTTTGAAATTCGCAAGTACTCGCAAGGGAATCAAAACCTAAAGGGTACTTTCAGTCGACCTAGAATCTTGAAATTTGGCATGAAGCAACGTTTTATAGCACACATAAAGGAGAAATTCCGAAATTTTAGTTACATTACAAAATATATATTTTTTAATAAATATAAACTTATTACTCGATTGTCGTAATGAACGAACTTTGTAAACCTTGCAGGTTTGTACGGAACCCTCGGTGCGCGAGTCCGACTCGCACTTGGCCGGTTTTTTTAAAAATGGCGGAAAACCCACAAAGGAATTCTTAGTCGACAATTTTAAGTTAAGCTTTTTTAGGCATCCCCCAAGTCTGATCAAAAATGTAGCTGTCTCGGTTTATATGCATTTCCAAGCCATTTTTCCAACGTAATGACTGGATTAATATTCCAATTCAGCCTCATTCTTACTATTTAGCATTTCTCCACCAATCAGTAGCCAGAAATCACCAAAACCTAACAATAAAACACCGAAAGGCGCGTAAACAATTCCTTAATATCAACAAGTAACAATAGTTCACCAGATTTCGCGATTCAATACATCAACCTCTGACCACGAAACTCAAGCAACCGCTTTCTCCTCGTACACGATATCCATTGATCGCTCAACTTGATAATATGGTTTGGGTTGTGAGAATCTTCGGTGTTAGAGCAGCAATGTATGGTGAAGTTGCGGTTGGAAGGCTGGTGTTTGGGAACCGGGCGACGCCCTGGGGCGTCAGGTGTGGCGGACGGGCGCGCGGGTTTGGCAAATTTTAATGAATGCCGACCGCGATGCGTAGGGACTGGAAGAGACTTACGCAATGTTTCAATTTGTACAATACAATTTATTAATTAGGCTAAATATTGTCTTCAATCATTGCGCAATCTTTTGCGCAATGATTGAACAAAAGTTTGAGCGACTTTAATTTTTATTGTACCATATTTTTCCATACCCATATTTACCAGTGTGGTGTCGGGTTTAGAATAACACCTCTCCATTTCTTTCATGGATGTCGTAAGAGGCGACTAAGGGATACTTTAGGCGACAGGTTAGCAACCTGCCGCCTCAAATCCTAAAAGATACTATGCTAGAAGTGGCCACAAAACGTGAAATAGTCATTTTTTATCTATGTAGCGTTTTATGTGCTCTGCCTACCCCGTTTGGGAATACAGGCGTGCTTGTATGTATGTATGTATGTATGTATATTTTTCCATTGCATCATGAAAGGATAGTTTTGCGCTATTTTTTTAGTCTCTGTTTCACCCTGACGAGGAGAACACACGCGCGCGTGCATAAATGGCCGGAAAAGAGAATATAAAAGTTAAGGAGAGAGAGTTTATCGTCAAATACAGAAAATTGTCATCCCTATGGAATGTCAAGAGCAAAGAACAACGATAAAAAAAATGCTGCATTTTTTTTTTTTTTTTTTTCTAAATACAAAGTAATGTAGTTTTAGAATGAACTATCTGTATATTTTTTTGCACAATAAACAGTTTTTTACTTCACTTTACAGTCTATCTCGCTCACGTCTCACGCATACGAGCTAAACAGACAGATGGCAACAAAAAAAACTCAGGAACGAAATCATAGGAAACAGATGACAACAGGGATCTTTATCGAGAATTATACATCTAGGAAAGTCATCTCCGCTTCAAAAGTTAGCCAACCCACGCCCCAGCCATCTCCACTAACTTTATATCCTCGGAGGCCACCATGTGCTGCCGACTGCCTGTTATATGGATTTTCATTTAGGAAATCGTATAATATTATAGCGTTTAGCCTGCAGCTAATGTGAATTTTTATGTTATTTTTTAAAGCCCACGCCAAATGAGGCTGTGACGCGTTTTAGGTACGGTCCCGCGATTGTTTTTATAACTAAGAAAGTAGCACCTGTAATGGCCAATAAGGTAAAGTCACCGGTCATGGACAAAGAACCAGTAATGGACAATGACTCTTATTTACTACCCACTAAGGAAAAGTCATTTGTTTTACAACAATCAATTCACAACTCTATGGTCTTTAAATTATGAATGAAGTGTCCATCACTGGTGCTTGTCAACTTAAACTGTCCAAAACTGGTGACTTTACCTTACTTACTGTAGGTACGCGTAAGCACACACTAAAGCAGATACGATAAGATATCTGTATGTGAACGCATATCAATATCGCTCCCTATACAATTCAATGAGCTAATAGAGCGCAGATAACTTATATTTTACCGTCAAGTATCTGTTGGCTCCGACATATGGACAGATGGCGTTTAACCTTTTGACCGCCAAGGCGCGAAGTGAAACGCTGTGCTCCTAACGCCAAAGACGTGAGTCGGCTCTTAGATAATGCTTGTTTATTTTCGAATGGTGCTGTATTATTTTATTTAAATTAGGTATAAAATAACTTACACTACCTACAAATAAAGTAAACATAGAAAAAATGTTGCAGCATTTTATATTTCAGTTCTTTCGCAATAACTTCGTCGCGCCATTTAACGTCGTGGCGTCACGGGCACTGACTTGCGATGACGTGAAATGGCGTCTTTGGCGGTCAAAAGGTTAAACGCAGATAAAGTATTTCGCCTGTTTTTTTGGTCACCGTTCGGTGAGCTGTATCTCAAGAACCGTGATAGCAGTTGAAATTTTCACATTTGATGTATTTCTGTTGCCGTTATAGCAACAAATACTAAAATCAAGGACTTTTTGGACTAGCTTAAGTTTAAGCCTAAGTTTATTTTTATTTCTTTTTTTATATTTGACATATTTGCTTTATTGTATTTTTAGCTTAGTAAAGACCAATGTTTTATAAATCAAAATAATAGTAATAATTAAGGGGGGCTCCCATTGAAAAAAAGTGTTTTTTTTTTGCTGTTTTTGGTATGGAACCCTTCGTGCGCGAGTGCGACTCGCACTTGGCCTGTTTTTTATTTTAGTCGGGCTTTGAAGTATGTGTATGTTTCATGAATTTAATGAATTTTGTCTTGTTGGTTTATGTAATGCTAATTACTTATTACAAGTCACATTGCATAATACATATATGAATAACTTACTGTGATCGAAAAGCATCTTCACCAAACAAAAAATCGGAAAAAAAAACCTGGATGAAAAATGAAACCTTAACAAACCAAATGATCTGTCAAAATGACAGTATTTATACCTAATCAAATAGCCGTACCCATAGCAAAAACTCCACAGTTATTAATAGCCAACACCTACCTACTCTGCCTACTCTAATCCCCCCCGGGCACAGCTGTGCCCCTGTCAGCCGCAGCGGCACTTATTTATTTGAGTCGGATTGATACGGACTGTGTGATTATTCATTCCATTACTTTTTTTAGATGAAAGGTAAAGGAAAAAGCGCCATGCAATCGTGCCGGAAATTAATATGAATATTCTTTATTAAATAATAATAGGATAGCAGATTTTTCGTGTGGTGTCGGGTTTAAAATAACACCTCTCTATTTCTTCCGTGGATGTCATAAGAGGCGACTAAGGATAAATAGGTTTAGGCGACAGACTAGCTACCTATCACTATTGTATCTGCCACCTTAAAAACCAAAAGATACACATACATACATATTCTCACGCCTGTAGGCTTAGCACGAAGACACGCTCTAGTCGCGTCGCGCGCGGGATAGTCTACCCGTCACTTTCTGACGTCTCTGGTTAGACAGTGACAGGTATTGTCTATGTCGCGCGTATCTCTACTCGCGCCCTATCGTGCTAAGGGGGCTGTATTCCCAAGAGGGGTAGGCAGAGCTCATGAATTCAAAAATTCAGTGCCACGTTTACCAATTTCAGGGTAACCAGATGGTTAAACATGACGTTGCAGTGGCAGGTTGCTAGCCCATCGCCCACAACACACTAACCCTTTCCCAGAGTTGACTCTTACGACACCCACGGGAAGAAAGGGGGAGGTGCTATTCTAACCCGGCACCACACGGGTACCAAACCAAATACATATACGCTAAAAGTGGCCAAGAAACGTGAAATAGTCATCGTTTTGTCTACCCCATTTGGGAACACAAGCATGATGTATGTATCTATCTGTAATATAGAGAAGTGACTAAATAAATAGCAACACTGAATTTAATATACCCGCTCCCTTACCATCTGGCGTAGCGCGTAGCAGGCTGCGTAGCACGTGCTACGGTGTAGCGCCTACGACACGATGGCTAAGGTTTCAATTTTCAATAACCATCGACGCAAAGGAATGTTATATGTTTGACTGTATGTGTGTGTGTTTGCGGCACTGTATCTCATAAACAGGTTTTTGGTTTAATGTTAGGAAATTGTTCCGTGTGGTGTCGGGTTTTAAACACCTCTCCATTTCTTCCGTGTTGTAAGAGGCGACTAAGTTAGGCTAAGGTATATTTTAGGTACCCATACTTTGCTGTTCATCTTCTATACTCGATTATTTTAAGATTTTAATTCGAACGGTCAAATCATCACACATTTGGGAGTGAACACAAAGCGTCACGGCTAATGGTGGATGCTTTTTGTACTGAAAACATTACAACAGATAGTAATAAGTGTTAATGCATTAATAATTTTCAGTTTTATCTCTGAATTCCATAGAAAATTTAATATTCTAGCAGAATTTCTAATCTTAAAACAAACAGAGTAGTTCCCGAGTGTCAAAAGGCAAAGGCACTGCACAGCTGCTGCTTGATCGATGCACACGTGTGTGTAATGTTGTAATGTGTGCTTTATATGTTTGTGTATGTGTTTGTTGCTAATTGCCACAACACGTGCCGTGCGGGGGAACGGTTCGCTTAGATATACAGTTAATTTTGTCCAACAGTGTGTGGAAGGCAAAAGCTCGAAAATAATGGATTTATGGGTATATTGCTTTATGAAAGGCGGTGCAAACAGTCATTATACCTGCCAGCTAGAAGATCACGAAACGTAAAATAAACATGGTTTTGTCTACGTAGTGTTTCTTGTGCTCTGCCTACCCTATTTTGGAATTTAGGCGTGATGTATGTAATAAGATTAGCCCAGCGGTTCGACATGTGGCCTCTCAAGCAGAGGGTCGTGGGTTCAAACCCCGGGCTCGCACCTCAGAATTTTTCGGAATTTATGTGCGATATCAAATTTGATATTTATCACGAGCTATTCGGTGAAGGAAAACATCGTGAGGAAACCTACACACAGCGACGAAGTAATTCAACGTTGTGTGTGAAGTTCCCAATCCGCACTGGGCCCGCGTGGGAACTATCGCCCAAGCCCTCTCATACTGAGAGGAGGCCTGTGCCATGCAGTGGGACGTATATAGGCTGATGATGATGATGATGATGATGATGTATGTAAGAAAACTAGTTAAGTATTAAAAAAAGAACAACATAATAATGATGTCAAGCTGTAGTTTGTTTGTTTTGACAATAAATATTCACTCATTTCCCTATCAATTAAAAAGTACAGTCAACAGACCTTGATGGGTGGTAAACTATACTTAAAAGTATAAATAAATTGCCAAGCCTTGTAATAAAGCCTTATTTTTTGTAATCCACAACGTCAAACGAAATACCTTTGTACTATCAAGGGCAGTAACACAATCCCTCAAATTTCAATAATAATTATAAATGTAATTTAAAACACCGCAAGATGTATTTTAGATTAGAAAAAATTATCCTTCTGTTCTCGGGTTTAGAAGTTTTAGAACACTTCTCTTTTTCAAAGGCGATTTCTCAATAAAAAAAATGAATCTTCATACTTTTTAAATAGAAATTTTATGATTCTATTCCGTGAAAAAAAAAAATAACGGAATGGATTTTTTTGGGACAATTTATTAAACTATTCATGTCGATGTGTGGTGCCGGGTTAGAATAGCACCTCCCCCTTTCTTCCCGTGGGTGTCGTAAGAGTCGACTCTGGGAAAGGGTTAGTGTATTGTGGGCGATGGGCTAGCAACCTGTCACTGCAATATCACGTTTAACCATCTGATTACCCTGAAAATGCTAAACGTGGCACTGGATTTTTGAATTCATGTGCTCTGCCTACCCCTCTTGGGAATACAGGCGTGAGAATATGTATGTATGTATGTTCATGTCGATTTTTCTATCGATACCGAGTAGAAAAAACAAGCTTTTTTTTAATGAGAAAAAAAACTGTACAACTTTTTTTTTAATGAAACGTGGAACAGTTTGATTTTGCCTACCCCATAGGTGTATTATTATGATTTAAATGTATGTGGAAAATCGCAAAAATGTACATAATAATTAATATCGCCGTCTGTAGGTAGAGGTACTAATTGAAAACGGTTCATGAGCACGAATTCGTGACGTACAAAATGGAATTACCATCTGCGGCGTTCACACGCCGCGACCAACTTATCCGTGCACCCAGTTTGTATGGCGGTCGGACAAAATTTACCGCAAACCTGTCTCGGCACAGGTACAGGGAACAACAGTTTGGCTGATTGGTTCGGTTTTAATCAAAGTTTTGCGCGAGCGTGCGTTTGACAAGTCGATTATGCCGACTCGATTGCGTTTAGCGTACGAGTATGACGGATAAAACAGTTGCTGGCGCTGTGGTTGAGGATAGGCGACAGCTTGGACTTTTATACAAGAGTGAGTTTCAAAAAATTTTTACATAAATTAAGGGTTAATAAAAACAAAATTACGATCGCGTCTTTTGTGTAACGAAAATTACCTATACAAAATGTATGGGTAATTGTCGTTACACAAAAGAATCAATTAACTTTTGTTTTTATTAAAGCCCTTAACTATGTACAATTTTTTTGAAACTCACTCACAAGTGTTTCTTCGCTTCTCAGGTAATTTTCAGGTTAGGTTTATCGGACACCAATGCTATCTTACTAATATTATAAACGTGAAAGTTTGTGAGTATGGATGGATGGATGTATGGATGGATGGATGGATGTTTGTTACTCCTTCACGCAAAAACTACTGAATGGATTTTGATGAAACTTTACAGTAATGTAGCTTATACATCAGAATAGCACATAGGCTACAATTTATAATTTTTTTTTTTTAATTTTCCAAAATATGACGATAAGTGTCGAGAAAGTAGGAAAAAATCTACTTTCTGCTGGCTATTCTGGCGGGCGCTTCCTACTAATAATTTCAAAATCTCTTCTGTGTTAGCCCGAATTTAACGCGTGCGAAGCCGCGAGCAAAAGCTAGTATGAAGATATATCTATGCCTGGGAAAGACAGAAAGTGTTACGTAGCCAAAATCATAACTACTTCAGGCTTCGCAGCCACTTCTAGCAATTATTTTTTAGGTTTGCTGCGCAGATGACAGACTTTTTGTGCGATCGAGTCTGCGGCACACAAAAAGTCTGCATGGATTGTATGCACTGTGCGCCGGATTTTTTGCGCGTCGTGTGTGTTAGCATACAATTTCATAGGATCTATTTTCACAGACTAAAAAGTGCGTCAAGGATAGTCTGTCGTCTGCGTAGCACCTAAACCCGATACCAGGGCAACATAAGTAGTTAGCAGTCTAAATATTGGCGACTTAAGCGGGCCGCACACCAGCGCCACATGCTACACGTATCGAACATTTACGTCGCCACAATGTGTGACACAAAAAACGAACAGGTTCGATCTTGAATTATTGCAGTGCGGATGACGTCTCGCCACAAAGTGTGTCCGCTACAAATGTATCCTCGGTGTGCGTGCTCACGTAGGAATGTATGGGGGCATTAAATGTGTCGCATTTAAAATGTGACGCTACAGTTGTGGAGAGACAATTGTATGCCTGGTGTGCGGCCTGCTTTAGGTATACCTGTTACCAAGACACCTTCATCTCTGACGTCTGGTAAAGTGCTGCGCAGACGACAGACTATCCGTGACGCACTTTTTAGTCTGTGAAAATAGAACCTACGCAATTAGGTATAATGCAGTAACGCACATGACGCGCAAAAAGTCCGGCGCACAGATAGTCTGTCGTCTGCGTAGCACCTATACCAGGTACCAGGGCAACATAAGTAGTTAGCAGTGGGTAACTTAGGTACATATACCTGTTACCAAGACACCTTCATCCCTGACGTCTGATGCACAATGCATACAATAATCCACGCAGACTTTTTGTACGCCGCAGACTCGATCGCACAAAAAGTCGGTCCTCTGCGATGCCCCTAAAAAGTGCGTCACGGATAGTCTGTTGTCTGCGTAGCACCTAAACCCGGTACCAGGGCAACATAAGTAGTTAGCAGCCTAAACGTATACCTGTTCAAGACACCTCCATCCCTGACGTCTGGTGTAATCCTTTGGTGTGCCGGCGCGCGTCTGCCGCTGACAGCTCGATTAAGGGGGAGGGGGGCGAATTAGACTCGCTATTGAAGTATTAGTGGGTGAAAAGTGAGGCCGAATGGACGGCGCCTTAGTCCATGTTTGGGCGTGTGAAGCTTCAATTAAAGCGACATTAGTAGAAAAAAATGTTTTTTTTATTCAAAGTTGTGTTGTGGTGTAACGTAACAAATTAATCCCGCCAAAAACATTCCGTAACAGAATTTATTTTAGGGTTCTCTACCTCTGAAGGAATAAAGAAACCATCTTAAGATTACTTATTTTCGCACAACATACAATCACGCCTGTATTCCCAAACGGGATACAAACGGGATAGGCAGAGCACACAAAACGCTACATAGACAAAACAATGACTATTTCACGTTTTGTGGCCACTTCTAGCATAGTATTATTTAGGTTTTGAGGTGGCAGGTACAGTAGTGACAGGTTGCTAGCCTGTCGCCTAAAGTATACCTTAACCTATGTCCTTAGTCGCCTCTTACGATTACGACATCCATGGAAGAAATGGAGAGGTGTTATTGTTATTCTAAACCCGACACCTCGCACAAGACGGTAAAAAAGGTAAATTGCAGTTTACGATTTATGACGTGTTCAAAACTATTACTAAATCTCGTTCAAACCAATTTCCGATGGAATTTTACATACATGCATACGTATATTCTCACGCCTGTATTCCCAAGAGGGGTAGGCAGAGCACGTGGATTAAAAAATCCAGTGCCACGCTTAGCAATTTCAGGGTAACCAGATGGTTAAACGTGACGTTGCAGTGACAGGTTGCTACCCCATCGCCCACAATCTCCCCACAATACACTAACCCTTTCCCAGAGTCGACTCTTACGATACCCACGGGAAGAAAGGGGGAGGTGCTATTCTAACCCGGCACCACACGGGTTCCGGAACGGTTTATGGAATTTTGCATGATAAAAATCCCCAATTTACCATTCATTCAATATCTCAAACATAAAAATAATGAAGAAAGTACAGCCAAATTAAGAACCTCCTTTTTTGAAGTT
Organism: Adoxophyes honmai; assembly: GCA_005406045.1. NCBI lineage: Eukaryota > Metazoa > Arthropoda > Insecta > Lepidoptera > Tortricidae > Adoxophyes > Adoxophyes honmai. The sequence continues at coordinate 29,785 of BHDV01010278.1, forward strand.
GGTTAAAAAGACGTTTGATTAACTTTTATGTATATTATGTACCTAACTCGCTACCTTTAACCCATTAATGGTCAAAATGAAACTAGCAGAGATTCATCAAAAATTTGTTGATTTTATAATTAAAGAGGATAAAAGGAATTAGGAAATGAGAAAAAAAAAATTTTTTTTTTTAGGCATTTTTGCGAGTTTTCTCACCTTTTCGGTAGAGTTTGGAGCGACGTTATTGTCGACAAGGTGGAGATTTATTTATTATTATAAAACTGTACCCAATCATATTACATTTAGCGTCAACAATTTAAATTTTTCCCTTAATTTTAAGTGTTCCCAAATTGGCACAGTGACCAAGAATGGGTTAATCGGCGATTCAGGCTTTCACTTAGATTTATAAGTCTAGGCTTAGGACTTTTGGATGCTCGCCGTGGTTCTAGAATCTATGGAGTCGCCATTTATGTTAAAATTATAATAAGATTTTTTTCTAAGTCTAAAAAATTGTCCAGTAAAATGTGTTTAAGCCTAAACATAATAATTGACTTTAATTAATTAAAACTAAAATATCTTCTCGCAGCTAGTAGGTATGTTTTAATCCGGCACTATTGAAACTCCGATGAGGTACTGTAACTTGTGTGGAGTTATGATAAAATGAATTACTTACTGTTATATCCGCATAAACACATGACACTTATTTTAACACTTTAATTTGACGTTGTCAAAAAATATTTAAGATAATGGCGACTCCATGGATTCTAGAACCACGGCGAGCATCCAAAATTCCTAAGCCGATTTATAACTGTACAAGAAGTCCTCAGGTGTTAACCGACCCCTATGACCGGTCGGTAGGCAGTCGCGCAGTAATTGCTTGGTACAGCTGCGGGCGGCCGTCACAGCCCGCATGCGGGCAATCACGCTGAGGTCACGGATTTATCTACTTCTACTAATATTATAAAGAGGAAAACTTTGTTTGTTTGTTTGTTTGTATGTTTGTTTGTTTGGTTGTAATGAATAGGCTCAAAAACTACTGGACCGTTTTTAAAAATTCTTGCTCCATTCGAAAGCCACATTATCCACGAGTAACATAGGCTAAATTTTATTTTGAAAAAAAGAGGATATCGTAAAATATTTGGGTTTAGATATCTACATCTACACTAATATTATGAAGAGGAAAACTTTGTTTGTTTGTAATGAATAGGCTCAGAAACCTACGACCCCAAAATCCGAAATTTACGCGAACGAAGTCGCGGGCGGAAAGCTAGTAGTAAATAAAGCTCTTATTCTGCCATATAGATACATATACATAACGCCTGTATGCCCTAATGGGGTAGGCAGAGCGCGCGAAACGCCATATAGACAAAACCATGACTATTTCACGCTTCGCAGCCGCTTCTAGCTTATTTTTAGGTTTGAAGACAGATGGAAGAGGTAGTATAATAATGACAGGTTGCTAGCCTTTTAAAGCATAACTATCTCTAAACCTATTTTCTTAGTCGCCTCTTACGACATGTACGGGAAAATGGAGAGGTTGCGTCTTGAAAAACACGGATAATTCACGTTTTAAATTGAGTTTAGCCCGACTAGCAGTCACGCGAACAGACACCTCTCCATTTCTTCCGTAGATGTCGTAAGTAAGGTTAAGGTCGGTTAAGGTCTAGGCGACAGGCTGGCAACCTACATGAAGATACAGAATATTATTTTCGCTTTTTCAGACTAACCTTTACCATTCACTTTACTTTTCAGATTAATCTTTTTTTACATACATACCTACCTACGTATATCTACTTTTCTGTGCTTGTGTTCTCAAATGGGAGAGGCAGAGCCCAAGAACAGCATAAATATTAAGTTTGAATTTGGTACAAAGAAGTGAAATAGTGACAAGTTGCTAGCCTGTCGCCAAATCATACCTAATATTCCGTTCCGTTTCCGTATTCGCCTCTTACGACATCCACGTAAGAAATGGAGAGGTGTCATCCTAAACCCGACACCACACGGGTTATCATAGCATTACTTTTATACATTTTATGAAAGAAAAATACGGTGGCAATCCGCAACTCTTGCTGACGCTCCGGGCCCGCATCGCTTTATCTTGTACACAATTGATTCAGTATCTCGGTGCCTTGATTTTGACCAGCGCACTGTTGGTCTTTTACTTCGTTTCATTATAGTCCGGGAACACAGACTTATATCGATATAAGTCTGTGTCTGGGGAGGAATCAGTGAGGCGGCCATTATGTTGTTAAGTTTAATGAGTGGAAGTTTCATTCATTCATATTCATAGGTAGGCAGAGCACATGAATTCAAAAATCCTGTGCCACGTTTACCAATTTCAGGGTAAAACGTGATATCGCAGTGACAGGTTGCTAGCCCATCGCCTACAATACACTAACCCTTTCCCAGAGTCGACTCTTACGACACCCACGGGAAGAAAGGGGGAGGTGCTATTCTAACCCGGCACCACACGGGGCATGAGTGGAAGATAGTTTTGAATATTCCTTGCTTTTATATTGATGGTTAATTTTAGACAAACATACTCGTGGACTTGTAGCCACTGTAGATTTATCTATGTTAAGAGGATAGGAGTCGCGCCACTTCTCCATACAAACGTAGTCCCCTGTTTTCTCCGTAAATAATAACATTAGAGCAATCAACAATGACGGCCGGATAGCCCAGCGGTTAGAGAACCTGACTGTGAAGCTTGAGGTCCCGGGTTCGATCCCCGGTCGGGGCAGATGTTTGTATGATGAATACGAATGTTTGCTTTCGAGTCTTGGATGTTTATCTATATATAAGTATGTTTATCCGTTGTCTAGTACCCATAACACAGGCATTAAATTGCCTACTTTGGGACTAGATGATTGGTGTAAAAATTGTCCAGTGATATTTATATTTATTTATTTTATTTATAATCATTTTTTTACATTACCTATATTTGTATCTCTTGTTGCTATGCCCCTACGATTTGCTTTTATCGATATTCTAAATAAAAAAAAATTAAAAATTTGAAAATCGATAAAAGAAAATCGTAGGGGCATAGCTACAACAGATACAAATTTAAAGAAAAAAAAATTTTGCTCTAATGTCATTCATTATTCACGGAGAAAACAGGGGACTACGTTTGTATGGAGAAGTGGCGCGACTCCTATCCTCTTAAGAGGTACAATAGTGACAGGCTAGCCTATTTACTAAAATATAAAGCCAATTTCCTTGGTTGCCTCTAAACCGATATCGGTGGAAGAAAAAGTGATGTGCTAAGTACTAATTAGGTATTCTAAATCAGACATCACACAGCGAATTTCATAGCAATTGCCTTCGGCTAGAATAGAAAAATAAAGTTAGTAATTGCTAGTGAAGTGTCGGGTTTAAAATAAATCGGTAAATAACCCCTCTACAATTCTTTCATGAATCTGGTTTCAATTCAAGCTCATTCATAGATTTAAGGCGAGGTATTCCAAGGGAGACGGAATTGAAGGTTGCAAGATCTAATGTTTTACATACTTTCTGCTAAATGACAGTCTTGAAAAAAATACATGTTATACGTAAAGATATTGCCTAAGGAACGTGCTAATTGGTTACACGATAGGATGTACTTTCCTCGATCATAAATATAAATTCTCGAAAACAGGCAAAAATAAAAACTAAAACCCATTATTTGGTTTTATTCTTTTTAATTTCTACATAATTTTTATATGGAAATATTTATCTTTAAGTACTACAGAGAATCTGCTTAATTATAGTTTTCAATCGATGTTGTTTATTTTTTAAATTCATATTTATTCTAAAACTTGACCGCGTGCCCAACGTATTGACAACCTGCCGCGTCGCCCGCTACCCCGCCTTCGCCTTCTTTTGCGCGAGAGGGACGCGGGGTACAAATCTAGTAGAACCTCGCCTTAATAATTAAAAAACTAGCCGCGAAACTTCACGAATAATTTGCCGCCGCCAAACAAAAACACATGTCTGGACCAGACGTGCGTCAATAAAAGCCTTATAAATCGATAACATTATTCAATAACTGCCCTTGCTATCTTCGTATGTCACAAAATCAAGTCACCTACCTTCCACATGGCACAAAAATCATCATAATAGTTCCTACAACCAACACAATACGTATTATTTCTTTTCAGCGTCGCCATTTTTTCTCTAGCCAGTGTGTGTTCAATTGTTTTAGAACACTTGTTCAAACTGGTGGCGCGTGCGCCGAACCAACAGCGCCACCTGTGTTTGTGAGCCGACAACGGCGGTTGTGTGGTTATTGTCCCGATTGTGTTACCAGGTGGCGAATTGTTGAGCTATGTACACCCGATGTTGACTTGACATTTATGTCTGAATGTACGTGAATATACTGAATTTTATTTTCGCTTTTTCAGATCAAGTTTGTTGCTTACCTACATGCTTAAGTACAACGCCTGTATTCCCAAACAGGGTAGGCAGAGCACACGTAAATCCACATATTCAAAATTCAAAACCATGGCCGTTTCACATTTCTTAGCCACATTCAGCATAATTTTTAAGTTCAAATTCGGTAAAGGTGCAATAGTGACAGGTTGCTAGCCTGTCGCCTAAAGCGTACCTAAACCCTCAGTCGCCTCTACGACATCCACGGAAGAAATGTAAAAGTGTTATTCTATCCCGACACAAAGAAAGAGAAGGAGGTAGTTTTTTAGTTGGTGTTCCTCCTCACTCTGGGGTGGCGAGTCCCACATAACGCCTGCATGTATCCCCACGGTGGTTCCTATGGATCTTCCGTAGAGACGATGCAAGAGGCGTAGGTAAATGCATTTTTTCACCAAAATAAGCCAAAATTTCATAGTTGTTGTTTATTCTTGCCTGTAAATTTTGTGTTTTGTTTGTTTTTGCCTGTGTGGTGTCGGGATAGAATAATACTCCTCCATTTCTTCCGTGGACATCGTAAGAGGCGACAAAAGAAATAGGTTTGGGTATGCTTCAGGCGACAGGCTAGCAACCTGCCACTTTTATACTTACCTAACAAATGTTTTCAAACCTAAAATCACGCTAGAAGTGTCATAATCATGGTTTTTTCTACGTCACGCTTTGTGTGCTCTGTCTACCTCATTATGCTAAGCGTCCAAAGGTCCGCATCGCACGCATCGGACGCATCGGATTCAATCAGATGTAAGGCGAAATGCGATGCGTACGATGCGGACAGGAGGACGCACTTGTATGAGTTTCTATACAAAGAATACTACAATCCGTTGCGTGCGATGCGTCCAATGCGTACGATACCGACAAGTGGACGCTTAGCTTTAGGAACATAGGCGTGATTATATGTATGTATGAATGTAAGTTTTGTATGTGACAGTATTCAAACTCTGTCCTGAATCATTCTTACAGTAGACAAATCATTGAAGCACTGTCTTTTTTGTTAAATGAAATGAGACCGCGTTGAGGAGAAAACAAATTCCACAAATAAATCGATGCCTTATGCAAATGATGACGCGAAATAAATCGGCCGAAATCAAAAAGTTCCAAACTTTACTTCGAAACTGAAGGGTGACGGTTACAAGTCACGATACGAGACGTTTACGGGAACGACACGATTCCGTTATGGCACTCTTGAGACAGGGTATCAGATTGAGAATTAGATACAGCTTTATATTTTCACGGTTTTGATTTCACTGTGGTTAAAGTATGTTATATCTGCCTCACATTGTCATATCTAGTCTTTTTTATGTTCGGATACTAAATTGAATTGACGTATGTTTTTTTTTATCATGGTGTCTGCAAGGTACTATTAATTTATTAACAATCCGACCTAAACACCAAGCTAACAAGCACCAGTGATGGACACTTCATTCATAATTTAAAGACCATAGAGTTGTGAATTGACTATTGTAAAACAAATGACTTTTCCTTAGTGGGTAGTAAATAAGAGTCATTGACCATTACTGGTTCTTTGTCCATTACCGGTGACTTTACCCTGCATATAATAATTACAGGCAATTCAGAAATCTTTCATAGTAAGTAACGTTACGACCCCTTTTTGCTCCTTGAATATTGATTTTCTATAAATATTTCATGTTTTTCAAGACTTTCAATAAAGAACCTTCATACTGAAATTTTAGTCTAAACGGCAAAGTTTCATAGTCTTTTCATACCCCCTTATTACCCCCTTATGGAGTGAATTTTCAAAAATCCTTTCTTAATGCTCCCCTACGCTATAAAAGGAACCTAAATTTCGAGATTCTAATCCTTATAGTTTAGGCCCTGCGTTGATTATCAGTCCGTCAGTCAAGCTTCTGCTTTTGAATAGAAGTTAACTATCGTTGTTGCCATTAATTTTACCATAGTTCCAGTTCCATCAACTAAAAAAAAGAATTAATAACTTTCAGAAATTCGCATATACATCGAAGTGAAACCCTTCTTTTTAAAAGTAAGTATGTTAAAATAGTTTTATGCGTCAATACGATCTCTGAAAACATCCCTCTCCCTGAATTAACTCATTCATTGCCACTGACGCCAATCGGAGTCAAAATTTTAAAGAGCATTAGGACCTCGGCAAAGGCTTAATCAATAAGCAAGTGTCAAAACCAACAAAGCTAGTTTACCTTTGACTTCTCTTTCTAACTAGCCTAGCCGAAAAGAGACCTACAACCAGCTAACTTATAAAACAAAATCGTCCAAAAGTTCCAGCCAGCTTTATTTGTTTTCAATCATCTCTTTCTAATTAGGCTAGGTGAAGCGAGACGTAAAATCCCAGCCAGGTGTCGTGTACACTAAAGCGCTTGCAAGAAAAATGTTCCCTTGCTTATTGGAATTCGGCCGTTACAATTTATACGTGCGGGAGTTACACCTGCGGCGCACAGATGGCGCCTCGCTTATTGTTATGCCAAAGGTTTAGGTGCCCTGGATGGTGTTGCTATACTTATTTTAGATTTTAGAAACACGTAGTTTTCGTTGGCGAAAGTATGAGAAATGTCTGTTTTGTTCTCTTATTATTATAGAAAAATATTAAATAACTCGTCCGGGCAGTATAAAATATGTCAATCAAAAAAAGTTTTTTTTTACTCCGATTCATGCATAATGATTTGCCTCCACTTGAAGCGTTTAATTTGGGTGATTTAATTACCTACATAACATAACCAAAGCGCTAGTATTTAGTATGCAAACATTGTCTTTTGTTTTATGAACAACACTTTAGTAAAAGTAACAGTAAGTTAGTGTAGTAACAGTTTAGTAGTTTTAAAGCAATAAAGTGCGATGTCCTTATTTGCCAATTTGTCATTTTTCCCTTGGCAATTTAGTATCAGACAAAAAGGATTTAAGTCAGAAGGTTTATCACGGTAATGTGCCGGAGTTACGTCATTTTCTGACACTTCTAGCTAGACGGTGACCGGTAGGTAGATTAAGCGCGACACGTCTCTCACAGTTAATTTCGGTTTCAAAAGCTACTAGTCAGATGTCGTTCAGACTTATTTAATACTCGTTTTCACGTAAATATCCATTGCAGATCAACGTTATCGCAGATAAACTACAGATAGATATAGTCGTCAAAATTAGAAAACTTTTTACCTCAACAGTTAAAAACCATAGAGAACCCGGCATAACCTCACAACCTCCTACCTCTTTGCCTCTAACATGTTTTTAAAGACACAACTTCAAGGAAATATGGTTGTGACAGCTTCAATCCCCCAATTTGGCGCGGCCCCGGCCCTCGAGGCTTTAGGGTTGAACAGCCCTGGCGAAACTCGTAGGCACGACTTTTTATGATAGAAACGAGATAGAAAAATAACTGAGTGAACTTGTTTGCCTGCCAGTGTTTAGATAGGCCGATGAAATTGAAGACGGAGAAAAAAGGAACTACATTTTGAAAAAAATGTTGCCAGACTCTAATAATTTACGTCAAAGTGACGTAGCGCCTTCGTTTATTTTTTAATATTTTTAGTCACAATAGAATTGTTAGGGAGAGTTTTGCGCGGGAAACTGACAAAGTAGGACGTGCTTTGCTTTTCAATTCAATTAATGAAAATGTAGTGGCTATTATTGTGTTAGTGTGGTGGAATTAGTGCAATAATGTGTCAATTATCCATGAACATTAAAGGGAATGTGAAAAGTAAAGGGAATCGCCCTCCCGCGATTACGTCTGCTTTGGACTGTTCATCTCGTGCTAAACTCCATTGAGCATTAGAATGCGTACTTCACCACCCTCGCATTCTAATGATTTAGGTTTAGGTTAAGGTTAGGTCTAGGTTTAAGTTTAGGTTACGTTAGGTTAGGTTTAGGTTTAATTACAAATACTGAAAATTTATCACTGAAGACGAGGCGTTATGGTCCCTGACCTTAGCCTGTCCTAACGGACAAATTAAAAAAAAAAAAAAAGAATTGTTAGGTACGAAGATTGTAAAAACCGTAGTGACAATACATTGACTGACAAAGATCGTCGTAAAACGTGATAATTGCAGTGTTTTAAAATACTTAACAAAGCGCAATGGTTTCCGAGAAAATATATGTTACTTATTTAATTCAAATTTAATTGTTTACTAAAAGCAAATATACATCTAAGTATTCTGCTTTAGGCAACAAGCTAGCAAGCTATGTTTAAACCTAACATTATGCTACGGTTTTGACTTACGTAACATTCTGTGTGCTCTACCTACTCCATTAGCCAATACAGGCGTGATGTATGTAAGTCATCCCAAAAACGTTTTCGCACAACTACGATGCGGACAGTGCGGGGCCGCGCCCGCATTCTCATTACCGGTGTAATCGTTGCTCGGCAACATTCCGTTATCAGTCCTGAGATAGGTAGCGGCATGCGGGCCCCCGCATGGCCCGCATTCGCTCATGGCCCCCAGTAAACTGTGGTTTGTAAACATTTTAAATTAGGAATGCTGAAGCTTGCATTGTCGGGGCAATTGAGATGGCATAAATTCGTTCGTTCGTGGATTTATTGATATTTTGAAGTAGGTAGGTACTATAAGATGCCCTAACACCTCTCCATTTCTTACGTGGATGTCGTAAGGTGAGTCATGAGTTTGTGTGTGTGTATATTTTAGGCAACAGGCTAATAACCTGTCACTGTTGTACCTGCCAACTTAAAATCTAAAAATATGCTAGAAGTGGCCACGAAACGTGAAATAGGTCATGGTTTTGTCTACGTAGCGTTTCGTGTGCTCTGCCTACACTATTTGGGAATACAGTCGTGATGTTTTGTATGTATGTATAAGACTCCGTGGATGTTGTTAGGAGGTTTAGATGTGCTTTAGGCGACAGGCTATTATTATAAGTCTTTCATTTCAGTTTAAATCTAAAAGTGTGTTAAAAGTGGCTACAAAACGCGAAGTCGTCGTGGTTTTGATTATGTATAGTAAGGTTAGTGTTCTCTGCCTACCCCATAATTATACAGTCGATTTTAAGGTAGACTTTATGTACTTCATCGTTTATAGGTACCTACCGTCAATCAAGCTCGCTCCGTTAATTACTTTATTTTAATTAACAAACCAAACAAACTAATTAAATTAAGTACGACACATAATATATCAGAAGGTAAGCAAAGACATAGTCGTTTCTATTCAATACGCAGGTAAATTGTAGCAGTTTTTAAATCATAACAAATGTATTTTCAGCTAACACATTCCACATTTACTCGTAATACCGTTGCCTGTAACTATAAAACTCAATAATAAAACGTAACTGCTCAAAATCAAATCTCCGGACCGCATGTGCACTTCGAAATTGGAACTGTTAAACATTTAAAAAAATAGCGAGGGACCCGGGAGTAATCCATACAGCCGGCGAAGGGTTTAACGGCGTTATATTGGCTGCAACAGCTGATGCCAGCCTGCCGCATGTGCCAGGTGTTGCCACCTTTATGAAACTAATAACTTTTTCTGCGCACTGGCTGGTTAGACGGCGGAAAATTTATGAAAAATTTAGCTTTTTTTTAATAGATGGGAATTTGTTTTGGAGTTTAAGCTTAATCGTAAAATAAAAATAAGAAGTTATTCATAAGCCATATAAGAAGGAATAGTCGTTGGCATTCTGAGTCTGGTATAATTTTGTTGTGCTTAATAATGTAAATTAATAAATATAATGTACGTGCATAAAATTTTTGTGAAATTTTCGCAACAATAACCTATTTTTTTTTTAACATCAAATCAAATATTTAATCTTTTGTATCACCAAAAACCTACTTTTTAAGAAAATTGGACGAACTTTTACAATGTAATATTTATGAGCTATAAATTATTTCTATCTACATAAAATTATTCACGTCTGACATTAATTAACAAGCCTGAAATTTAGCAAATATTTCTATGCAACACACAATAAACGTTGATTTAAAACTACGCCGATAAATTACTCTTACCGCAGCGTTTCTGACAGCTGACAGCTTACAGCTTTCCCTGGTTTTGGTACAGTCACAATTCACAAACACAATCACCGAGAACTTGTTTATAAACCAAAAAACTGTCTGAATTCGAACTGGCTGGATGTAATTTTCAGTGCTGGGTTGGCCAGTTTTTTTTTTTCGAACGCGATCAGTCAGTGACAGTTAAAAGCGCGCGAAACGTGCGGCGCGAACCGCGACCGGCGGACGACTGAACCGAGAGGGCGGCAAGCTACGGAAAAACGTTTTTTCACTGAAAACTGTTTGTTGAGCTGCCTGGGGCGTTAATTTATAGATTTCAGAGGTTTAGCTGGCGCTAAGAACTTTTTCAAATTGGGGTCACTGTAAGGGTTGTGTTTATGAATTCCAATTAACGGCGTAGGGAAATTAAAAGGCGTTTGCTATCGTTGAGTCAGCATTCTGATCTACCTGTGCCTGTAGCCCGGTACTGTAACGGAATTCAGGTAGGTACTTACGATTTTAACTTAGGCATAGGTTCATTATTTTTTATGTATATCGTCACTTCTGTGCATTTTGTCATTTACTTTAAGTATCATGACATTCATGGCACAGATTCATCAAGCAACAAAAAACTACTAAGACATTACGATAAAATTCATTGTTTTTATAAATTGCGACATAAATGCAACACTAATTTATTTTATCCTAGGTACTAGTTAACAACAAAGAACTTCATTCAACTATTCCATCAACAAGACCCTGATACTTACATGTAATTTAAATGGAAACTCTTCTGCCTGTTACCTATAAGAAAAAGAAGTGAATTCCGCATTTATTAGTTACAACTATCCATTTCTTCCGTGGAGATCGTAATAGACTACTAAGAACATAGTTTCAGGACTTTCGGGTATGGTTTAGGCATCAGGCTGGCAATCTACCACTATTATACCTTCTCCATCTGTTTGTTATGCTCTGTCTACACCATTTGAGAACACATTTGTATCTACAGTTTCTATTAGCCTGTCCAGTCATATTTTAGCTAAGCAGGTAGTCCTATTTTCGCTAGTCTATGGTTGGATTGCCTGTAACTGGGCGCGGCACGTGGGCAGATGCCAGATGGCCGATGGAAGCAAACTAACATCTGGTGGCTGTTTGGAGATGGTGCATGCCGCGCGAGTGACGTGCGGACTGACGTTTGCGGGGTGCGCTTACAGAATTACGGCTGGGTTAGTCGGTATTTTAGGCTCACATTAACATGATCAGTAAGGACTTTATTTCACAAAAAAAAAAACAAACAAAATGGTGATGTATCCTTACAACCAATAAGCTTACCAACAAAAATTTCATTTTCATACATACATACATAACGTCACGCCTCTTTCCACTCGCTACGATCCTGACATACCTCTTTTGCTTCGTCTACATTCATTAATCTCTTCATACATGCTCATCGGTTTCGAGTTTCGAGTACTCTTGATCTGATATTTATTTCATTACAAGCATTACAAGCTTTTTTGCTGACTATACTTTTTGCCACCTGTACTTCAATGTCATCCACCCTAGATTATGTGCACCACATTTCAAGTCAACCAGACCAACCGTTGAAGAGTTCCCTCCATCGGAGACAGACCCGGCTGGGCCACCAGAACTCCACTACCGGAATATGGTATTGTCATCCAAGTTACGTAGGTATACAAGTTTCAGCTCAATCGGTCTATTGGAACTGGTTCAAAACTTCCTTGCAAGATTTGTAAACATACATACATAAATACATACGTACAAAAGTGAAGTAAAATAAAAGCTTGTAAAAAATAGAGAGGAAAGTTAATATAAAGTAGAGACCAATAAAAAGAGAAGTGGCAATAAACATTGTGAAATATGTAGAATATCAGCAAAATGCTGCTAAAAAAATAAACATTACAAAAGCACCAAAAGAACTGATTGACTGAAGAAGATGACATTCATTATTGCTGAAAGAACGGTGGCGGTCAGTGCGCCTCTAACCGCTGCCACCGGAGCGTATTGCCCCCGAAGACGGGTCACAGACATGTCGAGCTAATCTCGATACAAAGATAAATCTCGATGTATCCGAATTCACTATCCCCAATACTCAGGCTAAAAGAAAAAAAAACAAGAGTACGAATAGACACGGCGCAGTTGCGCAAACACAATTGTTGTGTCAGCCGGTGCGCACGCGTCGCTGTCGGTTAAATAACATGGAGGCGTGACGTCACTGCTCGCCAAAATAGGCACAGGTGGGCCGTCGACCCTAGCGCCACCTATCGCCCAATAGCAGAACTTCTACAAACTTCATCAACTGTCAAAGTGCTCTACATAGCGCTGAGGAAGTTTCGAGGGTCGGTTGCATACATACTTCCAACTTTCTCTCTGTGGACTTCGGTCCCCAGGCATAACATCTGCCTGGAGAGAGATTGGAGTCTTTCCTTTGAAAATTTCACTTTACTGAGCTGCCCCTGTGGCATCTCGCTTCTCACCGGTATTGTGATTATAACATTCACAGAATATTTGCTTTTATATCGACTTTAAACATTAATTATGTAATTAATTTAAATAAAACAAGTATTTCGACCAGATCGGCGATGTACTAAACAAGCCCCAAATTAGGAGTACCCGAAACCGTCGAGCGTGTATGACGAGAGTGATGAATGTGAGTGAAGCGAGAGAAGTATGTCAGAATAGATGCGATTGGCGCTCTGTGTCTCTGCCTACCCCGCAGGGAATAAGGCGTGACGGTTATGTATTTAAGTATGTAAAACAAGTAGCTATTTAAAACCATGATTGTTTGCCCCTCCCATACATGATATTTTTACACTTTTTGGTACTCCAACTCGCACTTAGCCTTTTTTTTCCTAACTTGAAATCTGCTCGCGACCCCCTTGCTGAGGTTTTGCAACCTCCCAGGGGGTCGCAAACCATAGATTCAAAAACACTGGGGTACCATTTGAGAATAAAAACATAGTGTTACATAGTGTTAGACATGCAGCTGTTCGGGAGACCCGTACGGGCTCATTTGTGCTCCCGCTCCGGGCGCCCGTAGCAACAGCCCGTACGGGTCACCCGGACAGCTGTGAACTCAGCCTTAGTTTGTATTTTTTCCACCTATCAGCGCGACTTCACTTACAGCCTACACCAATTTATGTTTAGAAATACACAACTTTAATAACAGTAATTTACGTATCATTTCTAAGCTAACAAGTGTGAAAGCTTACAGATCGTTAGTGTGCCATAAATAATAGATGCGACAGGAAATGATTAATGGTCGCAAAGCACCGTTGTCTATGGAAAATAACGATTACTAGATGAATTGTTTATGGACCCAGCCATTACTATGAAGTGGATTCACCTTGCGCGTCAGGGATGTGTCATGTCCACCACCTGGTTTTGTAAAAAAAAAAACAAAAAGCAAAGGTTCGACAGAATCTCTACTCCCTGAATAAGGCTGAGTTTTCGAAAAGACTCACAGCTTTTCGGCATCCATTTCTATTCAAGTCGATGTTGAAATTTTGCGTCATCTACTAAAAGACCCCGTATGAAGTCATGACTAAACTAAAGTGGTCGAGTCGAGTAGTTTGAAGTACAGGGACACCGAGAGTTTTCTCAGAGTAGCTGTCTACTTAGCAAACACGCACGTACGCACGCACGCACACACACGCACACAAAACTTTCGAAAGTAACAATTATTAACCACTAGCTGACCCGGCGAACTTCGTACCGCCTTTGCGTAGCTTTGATGCACTACTTTATTTTGTATTTTTCAATCTTTCTGAGAGATTTTCTTAACATTTTTTTTCGTAACAACCTTCTACAGAGTATTAGAAAACTACAAAAAAAAGAATCAGCCAAATCGGTCAAGCCGTTTTCATGTTATGGCGTGACAACGGGAAACGGGTTTCATTTTTATATATACACATACAGATAGATGAAAGACCGATAAGTATAATTTTTATAAACCGTTGGCTAACATCTGACATTGACGGTTGGGTGGCCGGCTGATCCAAGGCGGTGATGCCCGATTTTCTATCCTAGTCAACCTACAATGACAAATGATCACCTCGGGGTCACCACTGTGGGAAAGACTCCAATGAGATCTCTCTCCAGGCAGATGTTATGCCTGGGAACTGAAGTCCACAGAGAGAAAGTTGGAAGTTGCATTTATGTTTCGAAACTTCGTTAGCGCGATGTAGAACACTGACATTTGATGACAATTGTGGAAGTTCTACTACTGGATGATAGGTGGTGCTAGCGTGCAAGGTCGTGCTACAGAAATATAATCCGTACCAATATATAAATGTGAAAGTGTGTTTGTTTGTTTGTTTGTTTGTCCGTCTTTCACGGCTAAACGGAGCGATGGATTGACGTGATTTTTTAGGTAGAGATAGTTTAGGGCATGGAGAGTGACATAGGCTACATTTTGTCTCTTCAAAACCCCCCATTTCCCTAAAGTGAGGGGTGGAAGTTTTCAATGTAGAAAGCTATAAATTGGTATGTGTGCTATCTCTTCTGTGATACCCCGAATTTAACGCGAGCGGAGCCGCGGGCAAAAGCTAATAGTACTTAATAAAATCTCAGACAGCCCTGAAAGCCCTTCAAACTGGCATACTTATTCGGAATTTTAAAAGCAACCCACCCGAGTAAGTACTGAATACAATATGCAACTTGCGACTACCACTAGTTTTGTAGTTGTACAGTCACGAACAGGGATTGTTGAGCCACTTGCCACTGTTCGCAATTTAGACGTGTAATCAATGACCGATGTGACAGACTAGATGTCAGCTATTGGATTAGTATTACACGACCAAGTTTCAAACATAGGTAAGTGGCTCAACAATCCCTGTTCACGATGGTACCTATGTCGCGACGCCTTCGAGTACATAAGGTACTTTTTTTTTTTTAATCACGCCTGTCTTCCCAAAAGGGATAGACAGAGCACACGGAACGTTACATAAATTGGTGTTCACGTTACATAAACGTTAAATAGCCATGGTTTTGTCTATGTGGCGTCTTGTGTGCTCTGCCTACCCCATTTGGGAATACAGGCGTGATGTAGTATGTATGTATTTGAACATTTAAGACGCGAAACTTTTATTAGATTAAGTTGGTACAGTAATGATGTGGCAAAAGGATTTAGTATTTTTTTTATGTAAGTATGTTACTGATATACGGTACGAATGTGCCTTCAGAAACATTTTCAATAATCTAACCAACTGAAAAAGTCGAACACCACTGACACTTTCGTTAACTTATCCCAAAAACTTCTGGTTTCTTTATACTTTCCATAACAAGTGTACCTTTGTTACGGAGATATAAGCGATCCTGCGCAAACACCCGCTACGTCAGGCAGATAAGCTACAACTTGGTTAAGAACCATCGCAACACTTAAAAATCCGTAATTTATCTGTATCGATAGGTCTAGCCATAACCTTTGTAGATTTGCTAAATGCGCAAAGAGCGCGAAGCATTAAAAAAAAAAAAAAGTTTGTAGATATAATCTGTATGTATAGTCTATGCAACATTACGCCACCATTTCCAGCCGGCAAAAAAACGCGGACGCGAGCTAGTATTATAAAACAATCTCCTAGTTTACAACTGATGAAACGGCCATAAATCTCACTAGTACCAACATAACGCAAACAAAGAAAACGCTCCTCGCGCCCGCAATAAAACACCCGCGAAAATCTCTAATTAAAACGACATCAGAACGCGCGCGCCATCTGCTGGCGGACGTGACGTCACGCGGCGCCATTTGCATTTTTTCCCGCCATCGCTTGGCGCGAACCGCAGCGGTGCGTTCAGTTCAAATGTAATGTGGAATTAAAGGGTTTCGGTGTGCTGAGGTTATTCCGGTTATGTGATTTGTTTGGTAATTCTTGCTAGCGCTGAATTGAATATTACATGATGTGTGTTCATTCAAGTAAGCCTTTACTTTTTGAACTGATTATTTCGGTTCGCGGCTAGCTAAATGCTGTCTAGCTAAAATCTGATTTTTGCTTAGAAGTAATTTAATTTATAAAAAGTTTCAAAATCGACATTTAAGACATACCTTGGACATTCTGTGTGCCTTGTAAGATAGCAACGCGATTCTAAAAAAAATCTTGTCTGTATAATAACAAGGATTACCTTTGCGACTTTTTTTTATTAAGTATGTTAATATGCACTTATATAAAATACTACCACAGCGAAGTTATGTTTTTAATTACAGATTTTTTTTATTTTATCTGCCCGTGTGGTTTAGGACTTAGAATAACACCTCTCCATTTCCTACTAAGGAAAATTTATTATGATATGTTTTAGACGATAGGCTAACAACCTGTCACTGTTATACCTCTTTCACTCTTTCATCTACAAAAATATTATAAAGAGGAAAGATTTGTTTGTTTGTTTGTATTTTTGTATATTTGTAGCGAATAGGCTCAAAAGGTACTGGGCCGATTTAAAAAAAAAACACTATTAGAATGCTACATTCTTCCGAATTGACATAGGCTACGTTTCATTTTGAAAAAAATAGAGATCCTTGGTAATCGTCAAAAATGTAACCAATGGTGTAAAAAAATCAGCTTAATTTCCAAAAATAAATAATTGTCTACAGCCGGTACGGGCTGCTAGCCTATGTATAAACCAAAAATTATGCTAAAAACGGGCACAAAATGTGAAATAGTAGTTTGGCTAAACGTTTCGTGTGCTCTACCAAACCCTTGGAAATACAGACGAGACGTATGTGTGTCGGTATGTTTTTTACCAACCGACTAGCTAAAACGAGCTAAGTATTCAAAATAATTATCAAACTGACCAACTGGACAGTAACTAAATAATGCCAAAACTAAACAATGCCGGCTTCAAAATATCTAACGCACGCATGACGGCTAAAACTAATTGGCAAGTGTCAGCGACCGTTAAATTGCAGATTATACGCCGCCTGCAGCGGTGGAATACGAATACTAATCCACAGACAATTTTATTATTAAAAAAAATAATGGTATGTAAAGTTTTTTTTTTTTCTTTTAAGCGTTGACAATATCCGCATTCAATTGTTACGAGAGACTAAAAGGATGAAACATGAAACTGAGTATCTTATGTTCAATAAAACTAAGACTTTAGTTACACCCAAACATGGTCTGTCCCGTTGGGTCAATAATCAGTCATACCTCTGAATTTTCGTGGATACCGTAAGAGGTGATGAGGAAATAGATTTAGGTATGTTGTAGAGGTGACAGGCTAGCCACATGTCCCTATTTTACCTCATTCATCTTTGTTTAAACCTATGCCAAAAGTGGCTGTGAAGCGTGAAATAAGTACTTTGTCAGTTTTGGTAGTGTAATGTTTCATGTTCTCTGCCTACCCCATTACCCCATATACAAGCGTGATGTTTTGACGAGACCTAGTATCTTCAAGGGCGCGGGTTTGAAAGCTCGCACCGAGCATAAAAGGCTAGTTGCGGCATTAACAGTGTTGACAACTACACTTCTACAAATTACGCTACACAAACTGCCCATTGATTAATCTGGAATCCGCGCTTAAAAATATACTTAGGTTAACAAACAAATAATAGGGTTAGCGACATCTATAGAAAGTAAGTAATACAGTCCAGCCAGCAACGAGCAACTTTGTTTTCTAGTACACCCATGTCTTCGTTCTCCTCATGCCAGGAGTGCTCTGCCAGTTCGAAGTCCGCCCAGACGTCAGGTTCGACGAACAGAACGACCGGTTCGACGTGTCGCCGCTGTTCGACCCTGGACAGTACGCGGAGAAGGAAGATTTCCGACGATCCGGGAGCAAAAGGTAACGCAATGACAATTTTTTAGAGTACCATAGAAAAAAGCTAAAAGTCAGTCTGAAAAAAACTGTCTACCTACACCAACGGAATCAAAAGATACAGTCGTAGAGCCACTTCCCGCAAATTTTAGACACTCGCAAGAGAAACTAAATCCGTGAACTTTGAATTTTGGTACGTTTGGTATTATAGTTTTAGTACAGATAAAAGAAAATAGCGAGACATTATTACATTTAAAAAAAAAAAGAGTAAAATACTCAAATAAGTTTTAAGTTAAAATTTGTGAAATATACCTACTATGCACCGTAGAATTGAATTGATTCCTGGAATTCCGCCGTAATAATTCTCCTTCATTTATTCCAGTAAAAATGCCATATACATCGTGGAACTAAATGAAAATGAGACACCGCAAAAGCACGAAAGCTCAAACAATGATAAACGGTTGTTGCAGCTTATTAACATCCTACGACCAATTCAATCTGAGAATAGACGAGACGGTTTCGCTTTACACGACAACATGAGAAGTGCCGAAGAAGAACAAAACTTTGAAAGGAACCTTGAGCAGTTTAGGGCACATGACTTTAGAAAAAACTTATTTGATTACTTCCATGGTGGCAACAATAGTGACAAGCCGACGACTGTTGGCGGGTACAGACGAAGCGGCGTGCATTCTGACACAGAAATTTTAATGCAACACGCTTTACCAATATCAATGAAGGTTAAAGGATATTTACAGGCCCCATCCGATTTGTAATAAATGGGTCGTTATTTTTTGTCATACAGTCCAGTTGACTTAATACATCAAATGCCATGATGATCGTTAGTCATACCTAATCCTAATAATGATAACAATGAAGAATGTTTTTTTTTACTAAATTGCGTAGACAATACAAAAGAAATTAAACATGAATTTTCTCTTTCAGCTACAGAAAATTATGAATAACAAACACAAATTATGGCAAATAATTCATTTAGTAATAAATATTTTGCAATGCCTTTATTTTGTTTTATTTCTTCCTAGCTTATCTCTCTAGATTTGACTGCCACAGATCCAAACTCCGTTTTTTTAAAGATTTGAATTTCAAATACATTTTTGAGTAATCACAAGGCATCGTTATTATTTTTGCGAAAAGGAGTGACAAACATTCACACATCCATAGATCAATCCATACAAACTTTTAAGCGTTTATAATTACAATTATGCCTAAGATATCAGATATTGCAGCTGCCATAAATATTTGATCTTACGAGTAGATTTACCTACTAAATACCTCATACTGAAAACGAGTGAAAACGAGATTCAAGTCATTACTTGAGCACAAAAGTGGGCCCAATAGTGAGAGAATTTTTAAAAGAGCAACAGGCTCTAGCTCTAAGTACTTTTTAGTACTTATTCACTAACTTAATACTGGACGACATACACCTAGATGCAAGCGCTACTTTTACATGAATAATAATTACCATGAAAGTGACGCGAGTGTAATAACTGCTGAATCATATAACAAACAATTACACGGCCAATCTCACAACGGACTCGCGCGTGACACTGAATTTCCAATTAAAACATAAGTCATAAAGACCGAGTTCCCATCGGTCTTAACCATGGGGCCCACACTTATCGCCATTTTATTAGGCCTCATTTCATTATCAAATCAAAAACCTCAAAGCTCAAAAGACGCCCTCGAACTCCTAAAACAACCGGAAATAGAAAAAGCACTGCAACAAATCCTGGCAAACACTCCACTGAGCGATGACAGCACTGGTAGGCATCGTAGCAAACATCACAGCATTAATCACAGAAACCCAAACCTTTTGAACATACAGAACCTCAATCTAATATTCAAAAATAATAACCTGAGAAAGAAAAAAGCTAAAGCTGAAAAATCTCGTCTAAACAACGCACCTAATAGTCCTCAAGAAAAAGTTTTGAGAGACATAGATGATGCTATTTGTGAAACCACTGGCAGATGCGGATGCAGCGGCAATAGGTGTGATGACAGGAAAGATAAAGCTGACGATAGCGGAGAGGTTTTGAAACTTCTGGACACTTTAGTCGATAAAGAAAAAGATCACAGCCCGTCTGATGATAAGTCTGACCATTCGCAACGGAATAATCTACCGAAAAACAGCAATCAAAATGTTTTGAGAGACGTGGAAAAAGCCATTTGTGAAGCTACTGGTAGATGTGGATGCAGCGACGATAGATGTGATGACAGGAAAGATAAAGCTGACGATAGCGCAGAACTTTTTAAACTTATCGACAGTTTAGCGGATAAAGAAAAAGATCACAGTCCGTCTGATGGTAAGTCTGACCATTCGCAGCGGAATACTCTACCGAAAAACAGTAATCAGAATGTTTTGAGAGACGTGGAAAAAGCCATATGTGACGCTACCGGTAGATGTGGGTGCACTGGTAACAGATGTAATGATGATAGGATCTCTGAGCCCGATGATGGGCAAGATGAGCATGATGAAAGCACAGAACTTTCTGAAGTTTTGGACGAAATACAAAGTCAATTAGAGAATGGTTTGAGGCCGCCCAATGCGCTGCGATGCGGTTGCAAAGGCGGCTATAATCCTCCTCAAAGGGGATACGGGAGAAGTGGTTTACGATGTGGTTGTAGAAGACCTTATAAGAGAACTAAAAAAAACAGCAAACAAAAATATGACGACGAAACAAGTGAGGAAATCGACATCGACGAAAATTCGGATTTAGAACTTATATTAAATGAACTTAATGAATTACTTGACAAGAATGGAAACCACCGGGATTATACAAGAACAAAAGACGAAAACCAGCCGCAAGAAGTCAATACTGTGTTGGAATCTGACTTTCCAATAAAAAATAAAAAAACACACGATACAGAGGTAAATCAAAACAGAAAGAAGGTGAGTCCCGAGGACATGTTTGGATTTTATAAAAAATTTAAAGCGAAAACTGTAAAAAGGGTAATAAATCACATCCTTTACAACGAAGACTTTGGTACCACGAGGCTTTCAAAGAAGCAACTAGAAATCGTCAAGGATATGCAAGAGGCGCTAGCCCCAAACGTGAAAAGCGTCGATACTGGAAAATTAGAGGAGAGACTAATAAAGTTACTCTTTGGAGCAGAAAGTAAAATATTAGTTCTGCCGCATCACGAAAATAATGAACACATATACGTACCTCAGTGGGTGTACGATAACATGTCAAGGCCAAGCCATGTAGTTTCCCAGTCGTCCCAGAAACCTGTGGAAGTGCAAGCTCGTAGCATTTTCCCCAAGACCAAATATCAAAAGCTGAAGTTGCAAAAGACAATACAGAAACAACAACGCCCAGGAGCGAAAGCGAAGTGGCCATGGCGTAGAAGTTCATCTAGAGATCTGCAGAATTACGGGGTCCCCTTTGAGCTTGACATCCAAGCATTAGGGCAGGTCAATGCTTAATAAAAAAATATGAAAGTTTCACATTGTATTTCACATTCACATTTTATTTTTTATAAACCGTGACACCGAAACCATGTGGAAAATATGTTGTATTGTTAGCTCGCAAAAATATTTGAAAATGTTAGCACGGTACAAAATTATCTGAGTATTTATTTTAGGTTTAAGCTTTTTTTTTAAGCTTAAGTTTTTTTAACCAAGAGCTACGTTAGTTACCTGCAATCAAGATTATACCTACTCACTGATGATCAGATATTTTTTATAAACCAGGCTAACACTTCTTATAAAAAATATGTATCATGTCCATGACCTATCTATCTATCTCACGTATTATATTCTTTGACAAATGGATGCTACATTTTCAAATTTCTCCCCCTTGGCTGTATGATTTGAAAACGTCGCCTTTTTCCTAATGATAAAATAATTTAAAAATAGTAACTGTATGTCAAAGTTGTCAAACTGACGTCCGTTATTCCTACGCTCACTTCGTTTTACGCAAAAAATAATAAAACCACAAAACTACGGTCTAAACATACAAACATTTTTTTCGTTGGTTTATTTTTTGATTGGTAAACTTTTGTAATAAATAATAATTACTATGTACATAGAAAATTTTGTCTTGTACCTTAATATAATCTTGGTTTGTTCTTGTCCTCATTAAATATCATTCGGTCATTTACCAAGACCAATACATTCGGAAGGAAACGATACTAACAAAAACAGCGATACAAGATGATAAAATTCAATGAAGTTTTTCTGCCCTGTTTTTGCGTGTTATGGAACGTTGTTACAAACGTCATTTTGACAATGTCAGCGCCAAAAAAGCGTAAAAATAGCCGTGCCTCAATCAATTTTAGGGATGTGCAAATGAAAAAAATATATCGATATTTGATATATCGATATTATTTTAAAGTATCGATATATATCGTGTAAAAATATCGATATTTTGATATATCGATATTTATCGATATATCGATATATATCGAAATATTTGCACATTCTTTTTAGGGCGCGTTCGCAAACAAGTTAAATTTCCTCGGTAAAGGGTAAAGTGAAGAATAGCTTTATGCAAAACATTAATGTGTGACTGAAAGAAACTACTGTCTGGTAATAATTGACTTGGTTTTTAAACGCGGCCCTAATCGAGAACTGAAGTCGAACAGGAGCTCATAAAAAAAATATCGAATTTGATATCCGGAAAAAAATATCGATTATCGATATATCAAAATTTAAAATATCGACGATAATTATCGATTTTTTATTGAAAATATATCGATATTTTGATATATCGATATTTTTTACCCAAGCCTAATCAATTTTATTGTAATTCAGATTTGAGTGAATTGAGGGATCTTCGATTGATAAATATTTACTAACTAAAATTTACTGTTATTCTCCAATACATGATGGCAAATGAAACACCAGAGAGCGATTTCTCGATAGAATGCTTCCAAAACTACTCCGCGCCAGAAGTTTTTGTGCAGGGGCTCGCGGGTATGGTTGATCAAACTGATGTAGAGAGTATCATTAGAGCGCAGAAAAACATGTAAGTTATTAAAATCGCTATAAATTTGATCAAGTTTAACCTGTTGTCCAGTATGCCATAGCTTTTGGATCGATTCTGGACTTTTTTGCCCATTAAACTTCTTTTTACGCCCCACAATTTCAGGTTGCAACGTTTCGAAAAAACAACAGAAATGCTGACGAATTGTAATCATCTGTCAGCAAGCAGGCTCCGCGCAGCCTCCACAGAGTTTAAAAAGCACACACAACTCCTGCTAGAAATGAGAAAAGACCTCGAATTTATTTTTAAGAAGATACGCGCTATTAAGACAAAACTTAGGTGAGTGCTTAATCAATTTCATCGAACATTTTAAATGTGTTCGGAACTACTCATGCTGGAGTTTGTAATGCAATCTGGATATATTCCATTGAATGTTTTTTTTTTCGAATTCTATCTAAAATTCAGGCATTAGTCTATGAAAAAGATCTTTGTTGATTTGATAAGTAATTATGGCAATAGGTCAGGTCACAAATACTAGAAACTGATGAGCATGTATGAAGAGATTAATGAAAGAGAATGAAGCAAAAGAGGCATGACAGGATTGTAGCAAGTAGAACAAAGTGGTCTCTGCTTATCCATGTGGAAAAGAAGTGTGATGGTATTTGACGGCCGGATAGCCCAGCGGTTAGAGAACCTGACTGTAAAGCTTAAGGTCCCGGGTTCGATCCCTGGTCGGGGCAGATGTTTGTATGATGAATACGAATGTTTGCTTTCGAGTCTTGGATGTCTATCTATATATTTATAAGTAAGTTTATCCATTGTCTAGTACCCATAACACAGGCATTAAATTCCCTACTTTGGGACTAGGTGATTGGTGTAAATATTGTCCATTGATATTTATTTATTTATTGATGTACATATTTATAAGGCATTTCAGTTTTATTATAAAATAATTCAGCAAAAATCTTATCAAATTCCAGTACACAGTATCCCGAGGCATACAAAATGGCCGTTGCAGCATCAGCAGCCAACCGCAAACCAATAGACGAAGAAGAAGATGACTTCAAGGCTCCAGAAACTCACACCGAATCTAAAATGGTGGCCACTGTGTCAACGGAAACATTGAAACCCACTGTAAGCGAGGACGGCAAAAAAACAAAGAAGAAGGAGGTGAAAGTTAAAACAGATAAAAGGCCTACTGAGAGCCAAGAAGGGAATAAGAAGATTAGGAGTAGCAGTTCCAGTGAAACGGAGAGTGCAAGCTCTGGCGATGACAGTAGTACTGATACCGGATGAATTGAGCAATCATAGAGCTTAGATTATTGTTTTAACACAAATACTGCTGTGCTCTGTCATAATTAACAGCCAATTTATGATGACTAACATTTGAACTGTTGTAATAAATCTACTTTTTATCTCAATTAGTTTAGGTGATATTAATCCTTAATTAAAAGTAAAAGAATAAAAGCAGTCCGAATTTTTCAGAGGAATCTAGGAATGAAGCATTGAAAACTACTTTCAAATTGAAATTCAGATTTCCAACTGTTAATTTACAGAGCACATATTTTGATCAGTAATTCAGCACTATCTTGATATTAAGATTATAATTTTGATGCTTTTAAACAGTTGCTAATTTGGCTTGGTAGGTGAAATCCAATTTTTGTGTAAACATAAGGAAAATGTATGTATTATCAACTACAGTGTGTTCGTGACATAATAGTCGCAATTTTTCGTATTAAAGTGCCAATGTACTATCGAACCAACTGATTTCTGACCCACCGCAGAACATGGTGACAATAAACGTTATAAACATTTCCTTCGTCAAGCAACGCAATGTCACTATGACGGTCACTGTGAAAAGGTTCTATGGTTGGTCAGGAATCAATTGGTTCGATGGTAATTAAGAACTACTTTCATGAAATTGAGTTGAATTAGGGAACTGTTGTGCAGCAAATAGTTTAGGGTTTAGGCAAACTAATAATAGGCCTATTGTATTAGCTTTACATCATATCATATCATAATGTAAACATTACAGTAGGCGCTCGATAATGCGGCACCTGATTTTTCTCCTTATGCCGGATTGTGGGAACTGCCGGATTATCAAATTCGTATAGGAAGTAAAAGCTTGTTGTGTTTACGTTTTTTGTCCGCCATTTTGTCAAAGCGACGCTGCAAAACAAGAAAAAGCAAAACAAACATGTGGCTTCACTATTAAGGTTAGGCCCGGACTGCCGAGCGAGAGAAACTACCTCGAACAATTCAACCGCTCAGTAGTCCGGCATTAGCTGTGTAAAATTTAGAGCGGATTATAGAGCAGGCTACCTGAGCCCCAAAGTGCCGGACTACTGAGCGTGCCGGTTTGGCGAGCGCCGGATTATCGAGCACGTGTATACATTTTATGCAGCAGCATGCCCTGTCCCTATTATACCTGTTTCATTTGTTTTATAATCTAAAATTATGCTCAAAGTGGCTGTGAAATGTGACTTTGTCTGTGTAACTTTTTTATGATCTGCCTACCCCGTTTGGAAACTTAGTCACACTACTATAAAATATTATCAAGCAATATTCAAACGTGATGCAGATAATTAACAACAGAAATAATACTAAAGTAGCAAAATAGTTTATTTGCTCATAACAACAGCATTACAGTTAAATCACAATCTTACATTACAATGTATAATTAGAGAACTATGCTTAAACTATTTATTAATTATAAAGTCGATTAAAATGTTTATCTTCTTGTTTTACTTTTACTTTTTGTACTAATACTTGACATTGCTCATTAGTAGCTTTTATAAAATGAAAAATAAGCTTAGTATGGCAAGACACGCAAGATAGTCTACTTAATTTTCTGACTTCTCTATTTATTATGGAGAAAACAGGAAGTCTATCTCACATGACTCACACTCTGCATTGCTAAGCCAAGAAAATACCAGTCTTATTAGTGTTTTAACATGTTCGCGTCCGGTGACACAACGTCTGTGACCAAAAATTTCTTACTCCTATGCCAGTGACACATATCTGTGACCATGTTGTTCGTACTCCTGACCACAAAAATTTCGCCCGGCATAGCTTAAGGGCTCAGTGTAACGCTGCCGGACGTGAACATGTTAAAAGTTACAAATAGGTAAACTTTTAAGTTAAAATAATATAAGAAGTCACTGTTACAACTCCCGTGCATATTTATCAGTGTACGCTTGAGCATTCTCCGTAAACTTATTGATGTCTTCCTTGTATTCGTTGGCTATGTCCATCATGAGAGGATCATCGGGGTTTGGGTTGGCTAATAGAGTCTGCAGGGTGATGAGAAGCGTGTCCAGGGTTATCGTGGGCAGCCAGGCTCCTTTCGGAGGCATTTTCAGCATATCCATACAAATTCTACCGCCTGGAAGAGAAACAACTTGTCAATTGAAAATTAATCTTGAATCGGTAATAGAAGTCATTAGGCAGTCATTTGTTATCAATTTGAGGAGATGTTTGTGCTAAACTCACTAGCCCAGTTTAGCTCTTTGCCATACTGGACCTATTATAAAGGACAAATTCTTTGATGAAAAAAAACTTACAGTTCAGACACAATTTGAAATGAAGAAATAATTTGATTCTGGTTACTGGGGCACTATAAATTCAAAATGGTTGGGAGTTGTTAACAAATACAATTTTAATAGTATCTGTGTAATGATGAATCATAATTTATGATCAGTAGTTAGTAGTTAATTATACTTATTAATTACACTATCCCTAAACAAGCATTGTTAAACAATGATAATGGTACAAAATAAGGAAATAAAGGTTAAAAGTTCTGAAAACACATTTGGGCTTGAGTGGGAACTACAGTCCAGGCCCTAATACTGAAAGACCTGTGCCCAGCAGAGGGACGTACACAGGCTAGACGACAGTATGCAGCGAGTTCGAAATAATGTTTACTTTCTTACCTTTATCAATATTTGGGTGATAAACGGGGGTGACGAACTTGACCAGTGGCGGCTCGAATGGATATTTTTCTGGGATCGTTATCGTAAGCTTAAATGACCCGTTTTCGTACGGGGTGCCTTTAGGACCCCGCATTGTGACCGCGAACACATCGTACACATCCTCCTTCTCGGGACGGCAAGTTACACCCCATGGAGGCCTTGTTTGGAACAGTTTCACTTCATAGGCGAGTCTACCAGCTCGCGCGGCTGATGTCATTTTGTTTTAAGTGAAAATGTAGTTAAAACCAGTAAAAGACAATGCACAAGCTTCTAACACAAGTAAGCAAGTAACGCGGGCGAATTGTTGATTGTTGACTGTTGACGTGAATTTTGCAGTGTTGCCAACGGTTAGTCTAGCTCCCCACCAGATTTTCTTCCAAAACCACTAAACTGTTCAAAATCTGGAAACCACTAAAATATTTTCATCGATTAGGGAATGAAAAGGTATCTTCTAGCATTAAAATGTGTCTCAATGAAAAATTGCGTAAGCAATTTTAGATAAAAATCCTCTGATAAAATCCACTAAAAAAAACCACCAGCCACTAAATGTAAATTTACACCACTAACTGGGGTGCCAAAACCACTAGATTTAGTGGCAAATCCACTAAGTTGGCAACACTGGAATTTTGTACTTTAAACGTTAACTGTCAATGTCAATGTTTTTGTTTAATTAAAGGCATAGGAAACAAAAACTGTTCAACCTTCTACGTTGTGAACAAGGTCGAAGGCTATGTTCTGATGTTATCAAGCTTATGTATGCTGTTGTAACTTAAAAAATGCTGCTTTTTGATTTACGTGCTGAAAAATTTTTTTTGCTTAGCATTTAGATTATAGACAGAAATGTACGACTGGCAACTTTAACCTAAATTAAAAAGAGCAAAGGTATTGATTACTCATACAGCCAAAAGACTTAACCATACAAAAAGTGAATTTATTTCACTCAGTCTATCACATTCACATAACTTAAAATATTTTTGTTTAAATCAATATTTTTTTAGACGATCGTTTTCGTTTCGTTTCCCCCAGCTAGTTATGGCGTATGAAACCGTTAGTCGCAGATGAAAACGATAATGGAACGTCAAATCAGCTGTCAATTAGAAGAGTACGAACGAATAATTTTTTCTCAAATTTTTTGGTTGTACTTGAATTGTATTGTACGATAGAAACACTTGCTAAGGTATCGGGATTGCTCGCGCTGTATTCTTGCAATTCTGTTGTTTATTTATTCTGACCTTTAGCTTTACAGTTCTTTGCCACATTAAATTCACCGTACATCATTAACATGTAGAATATTTAGTTAGTGTGTGATATATTTAGTGTCGGCCGACGTAAGAGTTGCAGCTCCTTTGGGCCTCGCATTTAGGTGAGTAAAAATATTTTTTCTGTATCATCAGCTGTATTTAACCTTTAGCAAAATTAATATTGATAACTGATACGTAATTGAGCGTGATTTTATGCAGATATAGAGTTGGTAGGTGTGTAAAACTTTGTTCGAATCGATACACGCACATACGTTGGATGTTTGATGTTTTTTTATTCGTAGGCTGGTTTTATCGATTCGTGGTTTCATTTCTTTTGTGAGACGGTGTGCCGGCTTGTTGTGGGTAATTGGAGAATATGTTGGAATCATAATAATGTCCGCGACTGTCGTTGAGGTGTCAATTGCGGTTCTCGTAATTTTGTCGGTCAAACACGTGCGTGCACCAGCCGTCTTAGCACGCTCATATATGTAGACATATCTTGACTGACGCTGTGACGCTCACGGTCAGAATGCAGTATTTTTTTCTTTTTTACTGTACTGGATTGGCAGGATTACAGCATGACATTACCATTCAAATGCAGAAAAAACTTTCCAATTGACCTGTACACTTTTTTTTTATTTGATGCTTATGTAATGCTACTTAAGGATAATAATAACTTTGTAATCTAATAGTAAACATATTTTTTTAAGTAAATTTGTTTACAAGTTTTTTAGTTTAATGTATTACAAATGAATTTTATTTCCCCTCTTGATGTAATAATCAAATAATATTTAACCTTTGGATTAGTACAACACCTGTTCGTGGATAAAAAGAATTAAAATAATTAACCTTTTAAATCTAATTAGATTATATTTAGTGGTAGGTACTTAATGTTGTGGCTAGGTCACCATTCACCACCTCTTCATTTATTTTAGTGATACCAGCCTTGTCATTCTCAAACTTTATTATAACAAAAAAAACTGGATTCAAGTAGACATCACTTCTAAATTTTGCACAAAGATTTTGTCAAAAACCACAAAAAAATCATTAAAAAATCATGAACAATTCTAATTGGAATTTGTAAAAATTATCTTTTATTTAATCTTTATTAACTTTGGAGCTTTATTAATACCACAAATATTTCGGCCCTGTTAAAACAATTCAAATAAATCAAAACAAAACACAATATTGTAATGTTTTTCTATTTAACATTTACTTCACACATAAACAATATGTCATCCTATTACTGTGAATACCTGTTATCTGCAAAATCTATTTTTACATACATATAGCCCATCTAATGTTTTACTATCTTTTTTCTGTTAAATACATACATACATATTCTCACGCCTGTGTTCCCATGAGGGGTAGGCAGAGCACATGAGTTAAAAAATCCAGTGCCACGTTTAGCAAATTCAGGGTAACCAGATGGTTAAACGTGATATTGCAGTGACAGGTTGCTAGCCCATCGCCCACAATACACCAACCCTTTCCCATAGTCGACTCTTACGACACCCACGGGAAGAAAGGGGGAGGTGCTATTCTAATCCGGCACCACACGGGAAAACGGGTGTCTGTTAAAACCTGAATAAATTTTCCATTAGCATTTTAGCTCATACTCATAACTTAAAATAAGCCACAAACCCATTAACATATTCATTATTTTAATGGATGTCTTTGATAGATACAAATGTTTCCATTTAAATTATTTATAGTGTCAGCAGGAGTCAGCCTTGGTCTTGCTGTCAAACTAATACATTTACATGTCATACAAAATGACATAGTTGCCATGAAATTATACATTTTATCGGCAAATAATTCAATTGGATGACTATTAATTATAACTAAGTTACATCTCACATACATGCAATTCGCAAAAGGATTGTCAAGAAGTAAAGAACACTTAATAATAAATTAATGTCAAGAAATAACAATGAAAAGAAAGACATTTTAAATAAACATGTCAAAATAAAATCAGATTACATAATGTGAAAATTTCCAAGTCATAAATCAGGGTATAATAGAGTATAGTGATGAACAGGGTATAATGATGATATTGTTAAATGATAAATAATAGTCAATAATGATGAATAATTATAATATAGAAGTATTATTCAAAATGCAACACAATTGGTACTATTATAAAATTAAAAATCACTGCGCCATCATTCATTCATTAACATCAAAGAATTACAAAAGAAATGACAATAGTTACACGAGCAAACCACACAATACCTTGTTAAATAAACTTTAATTATATGAAACCTTTGCTATGTTAAATAATTACTTAATAAGCGGTCGTTCAAGAAATGTGAAAGGTTTTCAGTAATAAACTCACCTTGGAATTATTTTGCTGTCTTTATTCAATTGAACAATGCTAGGTATAAAATGATAGCAAGGGCGGGTCTAGAACAATCTAGGCCATCTAGGGTCTAGAATTGTCGACAAAAATGTTATTGCAGCAAAACAAAACAACCATGTCCCCCCCCCC
>BHDV01010278.1:60514-78415 GCA_005406045.1 Adoxophyes honmai
CCCCCCGAGCTTAATAATGCCTTCCCCTGAGCTATGTCAATTTCCTTTTGCGCTTTTGCTTGCTTACATACTTGATGGTACTTTTGCCATGCACACGGAGGAGACGCGAACTTATATTTGTGGTTGATCCTTCCGTAAAACTGGCCGAATATTCTAATACAGTCGTTCTTTTAGAAATGCAGAAAGTCAAGCTAATAACCGAAAACGACATCCAAATCTGCAGCCAATCAATATAAAATGATTGTAACTACCGCCAAAACAATAGGCTTGTGTCCTTGGCTTAAAAAAATGTAATTCTAATTAGTCCGTGCGTTAGAATATGGAAAAATATGACACACATATTTTTAATTTTATGAAATAATTAAACATCGACAAAGTTATAGATCACCAAACTTCCGGAGTGGGGGCTTGTGACGTCACGACTCGGTAAAAATTGTACCGAGTCGTGACATCACGCGAAACTTTTAAGCGCTGTATTATCGTCATTTTTCGTTTGTCAAATAAAATAAAAAATATGCGTAGGTACAATATTTTTTGGTTATCTATGTGACGGACTAAATATTTTTTGTCATCTACCCAATTGGTTGACCCTTACTATACCAATTGCAAACCGGATAGCGGAAAGATTCCACACGACGGATGCGGAAGCTATAGCCGCCCTAGGGTCCGGTTTGTTTGAACAACAAGCAACGCCGGGCTAACCCCTAGTCCGTGACCTCGGATTGGCACCGACGTCATGTTGTCTCAGCTGGCGTCTGACGATCGATCTACGTACCAAATAGGGTTGTGACGCATTGGGCCCGGTTTCGGAAATCGGAACTTCCGGTAGTTTCGATTGATCGTATAAAAGTAGTACATATACCTACTTCAAACTTCATATCCGACGCTTGAGATCCCTAACATCGTTAGTCCTAAAATAATTTACCCGAACTGTTCTGTCCTAATCCTAATAATGTTTTTTCCATCATTTAAAAACAGTTAGATATCAAATAGATTAGGTTTCTTTTATGAACATACATAGAACACACATAAAAAAACGTTCCTGAAATAAAATGTTTAGGATAACTAAAGATATGGAATATGATATGAGTGTTAGGACAAATGATCATTTTGATATAAAACGCTAGAGAATGCAAAAATAGGTTAAAAACGTTAGGGATCCAGATATAGATCCGGGAAATTTATTAGGATATTGAGTTGGTGAGTTGTCCGCGTGGGTGGTGTCGGGTTGACAATAACACCTGTCCATTTCTTCCGTGGATGTATTGAGAGGCCACTAACGAAAAAGGGAAGGTATAGTTAAACACGCTAGCAACCTCTCACTTAAAACCCAAAAAATATGCCAGATTTTTTACAATTGCAACAAGTTAGGAAACTTAGGATGATATACTCGTAGCTTGCAATGTGCCCACTGTTGAAAGCGGCTTAAAGTTTTCTTCGTCTCTACTTTCACCCAGCTCTTGTTAATCTGACTTATATCTAGAACTAGAATACACCCCCTATCTGTCTGCTTCTACTACTCGTAAATGGAAAATCAAAATACTCCGGATTCGGTTTCGATTCCGATAATTAGCCTCAGTACATCACTAGTATCAAGCTAACCTAGTTCTCATTACCCAGGCCCACATTTAAGTTGAATCAGAAGTGTTCGCTAATTTTCATGCTTAGTTGATGCGTAAAGAATGTTGGTTTTACGTAATCATAAAACTATTGTGAGACGCACTCGTATTGAAATAGGTAAAACGGATATACACGTTGTATTGAGATTAGCTACGGTAAGACGCGTGTGATGTTGGGTCACGATATGACCCGAAACAAGTCGAGCTAATCTTGATACAAAGACGTGAGTCCGTTTCATCTCATCAGGCTTCGGGGCAGCGCAGACGACAGACGTTTTGTGCGATCGAATCTGCGGCCCACAAAATGTATGCGTGGATTATATGCAATCTGCGCTGCACTTTTTGCGCGTCGTGTGCGTTACTGCATATAATTCCATAGTTCTATTTTCACAGACTAAAAAGTCCGTCGCGGATAGTCTGTCGTCTGCGCAGGGTCTATACACTAACATTAGTTTGTGAGTGTATGTGTTGTTACTAGTTACGTCTTCAAGCCCAAACGGCGGGATCAATTTTGATGGAATTTTGTATGCAGGAGGCTTACACCCACGATTAACACGACGTACAGTTGTTGAGTCATTAGCCACTGTTCGCAATTTAGACGTGTAATCAATGACCGATGTGACCGACTAGATGTCAGCTATTGGATTAGTATTACACGACCAAGTTACCAACATAGGTAAGTGGATCAACAATCCCTATTCGCGATGGTACGCCTGCCTAATAAGAAATTGTATGAACACCGCTAACTGGCGCGGGCGCGTGCGACCACGCTCACGGACTATTCATAATACTGGTAGCGCTAACGCCTAGTTCGGACTAGGCTAGTATTTTAGTCGAGTTGCGGGTATTTTAGTAACTAAACGTGTATAGACAATGCGTTCGGAGCGGGACCCGCGAGCGTCCGCACGCAGCGGGCATCTGCGTCAGCTAGCGTAGGCCCTTTGCCGATTATCACACTACAACGCACATAGAGGACAAACCAACTAGAGAAAGAAAATAATAAAAAAACTTTTAAGTAAAACGGTTTTATTTTAGTCTAATCAATGTATATAAAACCGTTTTACTTAAAAGTTTTTTTTCTTTAATTTTTTTAGTATTTTTTTAAATTGATATAGTGCACTGTATTCTCCTTGCAAAGACCTTTCAATTGATACCCATATTGATGGGATTGATAAGAAGTCATCCGCCATTTTGTAGCGGCGGCCATTTTGAATTTACAATGACAATGAATATATATTATTGTATTAATCAGTTGACGGAAAGAGGTTGAAATTTCAATTTCTAAATTTGAATCAACAAAGAACAAACAATAAATAATCTACTATATAAAAATAAGTCGTGTTTTCCTTCCTGACGAAATACCTCCGGAACGCACGAACCGATTTGGCCAATTCTTTTTTTAAAATGTTCGTTGAAGTTCAGGGAAGGTTTGTAAGATGAGAAAGTGTGGAAAAAATTAGTGTAACATACTAAAAAACTAAAAAATCGTTCTCCCATACAAATTTTTCAACTCCAAAAAACAGTAAGCGCCGCAATATTTCATACATCTTACGCGTTTTTATTAAAACCTTCTCTCTTCAGCTCAAGAACGACGGAAGCGCCGCTGATTTTCATACGTCTCCCGCTTTTTTGCGAGCAAAATAGGTACTTTATGTTATTCAGCACTAATGTCGTTACGGCGAAAGTTACTTACATTTCGTTAATAAATTAACCCTTATTCCCTAAGATACGCGGCTGTCAAAATTTATACTGAACTGACAAATTTTGACATTATTTACGGCATATTATCACCAGCCAGCTAGCCACTTGGCCACATAAAACCTATTTGGATGTTTAGATGTTTTGATACATTGTTGGTTTATGAACATACATCGGTTTCGCGGGGGCAAAAATGTACTGACGTTTAAAAGTGCGAGGACACATTAAACTAATTTTATTAGTTGATATCGATAAAAATGACGTACCTACAATACATACATACAATCACGCCTGTATTCCCAAACGGGGTAGGCAGAGCGCACAAAACGCTACATAGACAAAACGGTGACTATTTCACGTTTTGTGGCCACTTCTAGCATAATACTTTTTAGGTTTTGAGGTGGGAGGTACAATAGTGACAGGTTGCTAGCCTGTCGCCTAAAGTATACCTTAACCTATGTCCTTAGTCGCCTCTTACGACATCCACGGAAGAAATGGAGAGGTGTTATTCTAAACCCGACACCACACGGGAAACGTACACGTACCTACAACCTTTGGGTAATTCAAACTTAGCCATTAGTTTACTTATGATAATACAAGCATACATACATCCAATCACGCCTATGTTCCCAAATGGTGTAGGCAGAGCACATGAAACGTGACAGACAAAACCTTGATTATGACTATATCACGCTTCGCAGCCACTTCTAGCGTAGTTTTAGGTTTAGGTGAAGATGTAGAATAGTGGCAGGTTGGTAGCCTGTCGCCTAAAACACACCTAAACCTATTTCCTTAGTCGCCTCTTACGACATCCACGGAAGATATGGAGAGAAGGTGTTATTCTATCTCGACACCACACGGCAAAACATTATGATAATGATGGTTAAAAATTTATTTTTATCAATGTCGATAAACTTAGTCGATATTTAATTAAGCACTAGCACTGGTACATTTTTGCCCCCGCGAAACCGGTGTATGTTTATGAATAACTAGCTGTGCCCGCGACTCCGTCCGCGTGGATGAGTGACTATTCCCATGCTATTCCCCCCCGTTTTTTCCACATTTTCCAATATTTCTTCGCTCCTATTAGTCGCTACGTGATGTTATATAGCCTAAAGCCTTCCTCAATAAATGGTCTAACCAACACACAAATAATTTTTCAGTTCGAACCGATAGTTCCTGAGATTAGCGCGTTCAAACAAACAAACAAACAAACTCTTCAGCTTTGATTCGTCAAAGAAGATTAATTGTCTTTTTACTATTTACTAAAACGCCCTCGAATAGCGCGCAAAATTAAAATACACATACATACATATCCTCCGCCTGTATTCCCGCGAGGGGTAGGCAGAGCACATGAATTCAAAAATCCAGTGCCACGTTTAGCGATTTCAGAGAAACCAGATGATCAAACGTGATACTGCAGTGACAGGTTGCTAGCCCATCGCCCACAATACACTAACCCTTTCCCAGAGCCGACTCTTACGACACCCACGGGAAGAAAGGGGGAGGTGCTATTCTAACCCGGCACCACACGGGATATAAATTAAAATCCATACTAATATTATAAATGGGAAAGTGTGTTTGTTTACTTTGTTTGTTTATCAGTCTTTCACGGCTAAACGAAGCGACATACCGACATAGTGACGTGATTTTTGGGTGGAGATAGTTGAAGGGATGGAGAGTGACATAGGCTACTTTTTGTCTCTTCAAAACTCCCCATTTCACTAAAGTGAGAGGTGGAAGTTCGTGGAGAATACCGCAATTTTATATGTAGAAAGCTATCAATTGGTATATGGAATGAGCTATCTCTTCTGTGCTACCCCGAAATTAACGCGAGCGGAGCCGCGGGCAAAAGCTAGTAAAGACTAAAACAAACGGGGTGAGGTAAGTAAAACAGTTTAACAAGATGGCCACCCAGTTCCGCAAACCATCAGTTTATTTCAACTTACAAACTGTCACAGAAACTGTAAAGAGCCAATAACCATAGAGGAAAAAGACACTGCGTTACGCGCGATCTTGGGCCGGCCAATAAGTGCACAGCGAACGCCGCCATGCTTTGGTGGAATCGTTTTCGAACAAATTCAATGACATTAGTACTAGAGGTTCTGTCCTCTATGGCAACGCACCACGCAGCGTAGTGCGGCAATGGGTGTTCTTACGTTGTTTGTAAGTATCTCCGTTTGTATAGGAAACACGCACAGTCCAACAAAGAAAAGGCATCCAAGCGCGTTCGCGGTTAGGAAAAAGCCAAACGAGCGTAATTTTGTGAGTTGTGATTAGGGGTCGCAAACCGGGATCCCGAATTTCGAAAATACCGGGATCCCGGGCCAAATTTAGGTCTGATTAATACCGGTATTCATTTCACAAACACCGGGATTTTCGGTATTTTCGGTTTTAGTAAAATAAATAAAAACATAGCCCAATTACTGCTGATACTGCTCTGAAGTTCATGTTCACAATATTAGACGACATGAACATGAGTTAGTTGGTCGTAAACTTGTAACTTTTCTGAAACTTAGGGTTAAGAAACGAAGGTTGCTAGCTGCTTCAACCTTATAAATTATCTACATAACTTAAAAACCTGTTTCGATTCAACAAATGAATACAAAGTTGCAGTTTCCGGATAACGTGAAGTCATATAAGCAGCTCAATAGACGTATGTTTTTGGCGATATCGAGAGATTCTATGGTCAGTTATACACTTCAGTTGCAAAGCCCGTTGACAGCTTAGTAGGAGATCAAAGAGCCAAACTGTCTCGACATTATACCGAAGACATCCCGGACATCAGTCAGTACGAGATTAGGATGGCCCTGAAGCAGCTTAAGAACAACAAGGCGCCGGGTGAAGACGGAATCACCTCAGAGCTTCTGAGAGCGGGTGGTACACCGGTATTTAAGGTCCTCCAGAAGCTCTTTAATTCAGTCTTGTTCGAGGGCATAACGCCAGAAGCATGGAATAGGGGTGAGGTGGTACTGTTTTTCAAAAAAAGTAATAACAGCCTATTGAAGAATTACAGGCCCATCACGCTAATGAGCCATGTTTATAAGCTGTTTTCGAGAGTCATCACGAATCACGAACCGTCTCGAACACAAACTTGATGACTTCTAGCCTCCCGAACAAGCTGGTTTCCGAAAAGGCTAATAGTACCATAGACCACATTCATACGCTGCGGCAAGTTATACAAAAGAGTGAAGAGTACAGCTTGCCATTATGCTTAGCGTTTGTGGACTATGTGAAAGCCTTTGATTCGGTGGAAACGTGGGCGGTGCTTGAGTCACTTCAGCGATGCCATATTGACTATCGGTACATTAAAGTGTTGAAGTGTTTGTATAATACCGCCACCATGTCGGTCCAAGTTCAGGAGCTGAGCACGAAGACCATTACATTGAGAAGAGGCGTAAGACAGGGAGACGTTATCTCTCCAAACTGTTTACTGCCGTAATGGAAGACGCTTTCAAGCTCCTGGAATGACAAGGACTTGGCATCAACATCAATGGCGATTACATCACTTATCTTCATGGATAAATAGTCATGGAAATGCCGAGTTTCACAACGGGTGGGCTGGAAAATTAACATGGACATGACGAAACTAATGTCAAATGCCAAGGTCGTGCCCACCCCAGTTTCTGTCAAAAAACTCGGTACTCGAAGTTGTTGACTCATACATCTACCTACGACAAATAGATCAATCAGGTAGGTCCAACTTCGAGAAAGACGTCAACCACCGAATCCATCTCGGTTGGGCAGTGTTTGGGAAACTACTTACGCAAGTCTTTTCATCCGATATTCCTTAGTGCATCAAGACAAAAGTCTTTAACCAGTGTGTGTTACCGCCAGTGATGACTTACGGCACCGAAACGTGGTCTTTCGCTATCGGCCTCATCTCAAAGCTCAAAGTCGCTCAACGAGCTATGGAGAGGGCTATGCTCGGGGTGTCTCTACGCGATTGAATCAGAAATGAGGAAATCCATAGATGAATTAAAGTCACTGATTTAGCCCATGAGATTAGCAAGTAGAAATGGAAATGGGCAGACCACATTGCACGAAGAGCGGATGGCCGATGGGGTCGAAAAGTACTTGAGTGTGAGTTGAGAGACCACGGACCAGCAAGCGCAGCGTAGGACGTCCACCAACAAGATGGACAGACTTGATAAAGGTCGCCGGAAAACGCTGGATGCAGGTCGCTTCCAATTCCAATAGTTAACTATTCATGGAAGTCTAAAGGGGAGGCCTATGTTCACCTCTTATGGCTGAAATGATGATGATAATGATGGAATTTGCTAACTTTAGCTTAATCCCAGAAATATCGAAAATACCGGATTACCGGTATTGCTCTGAAGTCAATACCGAAAATACCGGTTTTTCTTAAATGATTCGGTATTGCGACCCCTAGTTGTGATTCTTCTGATTCGCGTATTTTCGGTCACTTATTTTATGTTACTCATTCTGCGGTATTCAATTTGCGTCGTCATGTGGCACCTACTGAATTTTTGTATGAAACCGAATGCAGCACAATTTTTGCGGTTGAAATTCTGCTACTCACGACTCACGTTCGTTTGGCCTCACCCTTAGATGCGCGACACGCAAGACGCAACGTGGTGCGGGGCAGTGTTTTAATCGCCTTAGGCATTTAGGGAACGCATTGGCATGATAAGTAGTCTCTGCCTACCCCTGTGGGAAAGAGGTGTGATATTATGTATGTATGTATGTATTGGCAGGATGCGCGCGATGGAGACGGGGCGTTTGCGGGACATGAAATTCGCGTGACGCCTTAGCGCCTCGCTAGGAACACTAAGGGGATACCATGAGAAGTCCCCGCGTTTGCGTGACAGAGGCTCAAAGGGCGACCCTTGATCGGTGTCAGTAGGCCAGTATTCGCGGCCGACGACATAACTATGCCCATAACTGTGCCAATAACTACGCCATGCTAGTAGGTGCACGTCCGAGGCGTTGGCACATCAACAGCCTTAGGCAATGCTTACCTACAGATACTCAACTTCCTTGCCCTATGTGAACATAGACATCACGACTGTGTCCCAAATGAGGTACGCAGAGCACAAAACAGAAACCAGGCCTGTTTCACCACTTCCAGCCTGTTTTACCTGTCGTATCTCCGTCGATGCTTATAGTGTCCTCCAAGCTGTGGTGGCAGCAAGACCAGGTTGCCAGCCCGCTGGTCTGGTCACCTGAAGCATCTAGGAGCTAGGTGCGGGAATGTCTCTTTAGCTACTTCACGCAGACCAAGGGTTTCAACACCAAACTGCGTAAATATGTGGCCCTCATCAAGTTCAACCCGTAAAATACCCTAACTACCCGTGTGGTGTCGGGTCTAGAATAGCACCTAGCTCTCCATTTCTTCCGTGGATGTCGTAGGAGGCGACTAAGGAAAAGGGTTTAGGTATTCTTTAGGCGACAGGCTAGAAACCTGTCACTATTAAACTACCTCTTACATCTGTTTTCAAACCTAGAAGTGGCTGCAAAGCGTGAAATAGTCATAATCATGGATATGTCTCTAAGCTCTGCCTACCCCATTTGGGAACATAGACGTGATTTTATGTATCAAGTTCAAGTTTAGGTAGCCGTTGGATTTCAACCAAACCATTGCTACGCAATTGCCAAGTTGATATTTGAATAGAGGCCCTTTGGTTGACGTACAAAATTACCGGCTTGTCCATTTCAATTAACAAGTACATAATGTAGGAAGTGTTTTATTTAGGAAGTGCGAACGCGCGTATGTTGAACTTGGCACAGACCTACACGTTACGTGAACTGTCGAAAACGACGTCACCGCCACATATCAATAGTGCCAAAATGACTTCAATTCCGCAAAGCATAGGTTTTGATTTGCAAGAACGTGGAAGTTAGACATAGTACTTTTAAATGGTAGAATTGGGTTTACTATATGTAAGTAATGAAATCTAACCGCCTTTAAAATGTCGCACGAAAAACGACTGATTGGTTTAGGCATAAGGTTGACTTTTGAAATGGCGACGGTGGTAGTTACTACGTTTAATGATAGAATTTGTGCGCAAAATACATATTGACACGTGTTTTTGCTGCGATATTAATTCAGGTTATTGACTGCTGTCGATTATTTAATTTAATTGCTGTAATCAAGGTCACTGTTACATTGCGGTGAGAGTCGGAGAACATACATACATACATAAAAGCCGGTTTTCCCAAATGGGGTGGGAAGCGCTACAAAACCATGACTATTTCACGTTCCGTGGCCACTTACGTGTAATAGTGACAGGTTGCTAACCTGTCGTCTAATACTAATATCGACCTTTTTTTTTTGTTCACGGAGTTGGAAATGCTTTACTCACTTGCCTGAGTTGTTTCCGCGGATGGACATCGCGGCGACAACCCAGGGGGTGTGTGGGACTCTTTCATTTGGGAAGAGGAGGGGAGAACATACCCACTAAAACCAACTCCGGCGTTGACGGCTCGCAGGTTTGGGGGGCGCCATGGGGTCCCAGGGGACCCTGGGATTCTACCAGTGACGCCTCCTCCGTCTAAAATAGACCTGCCTACCTTAACCTATTTCCTTAGTCGTCTCTTTCGACATACATTGAAGAAATATGGAGAGGTGTTAACGAAAATTACTTAAATAAAATGTATAGGTAGGTAACTATCATTACACAATAGTACATTGTAAATTAGGGCGGTAAAACAGGTTGTATGTATGGGTAATTGGGTATGTATGTATAAACTAGCTTTTGCCCTCGGCTCCGCTCGCGTTAAATTCGGGATATCACAGAAGAGATAGCACACATACCAATTTATAGCTTTCTACATTGAAAACTTCCACCTCTCACTTTAGGGAAATGGGGGGTTTTGAAGAGACAAAAAGTAGCCTATGTCACTCTCCATGCCCTAAACTATATCTACCTAAAAAATCACGTCAATCCATCGCTCCGTTTAGCCGTGAAAGACGGACAAACAAACAAAGAAAGACACTTTCACATTTATATATTGGTACGGATTAGGTACGTGTGATTTATCATTTATCATACCCCATGCACAGTTGTATAGCCACTGCGATAGGTGTGGCCCGAAACACTTAATACTGTCATTCGAATTTAATATCAGTCAAGTAATTTGTATGTTTGCGGCGGTTGCCATAGAACCGTCATCGGAATGACTGGCAAGTTTATTGAAGGCCACGGGGGCGATTCATGTGTCATTAATTTATTACTGATTATGGTTTTACGTGACGTGCTGAATTACACAATATTTATTTTACGATGCATTCTTTATGTTTTTAGCGCGTTTTTGGAATAGAATGTTCTATACCAACCCCTTGTTTGTAACAGCTTAAAAATAAGAAATATCAAAATACTATGTACAAGATGGTGTTTTATAAAAGGCGGTATCCCTCCGTTAAGGGATCTCCTACAGCCAACCTTTGAGAGACAGAGGGAACTTAATTATTAAGATCGACATAAAAGATGCTACAATAAACACTGAAACAATAATAAGACATTAACATAATTTTACTGAAAAAAAAATCATTGCATCGATTTGGTTTTATCGTAATGGCAACACTTGTGTTTGTTATTTTGATCTCTAATTTAATTCTCGACTATACAGGGTAGCCTAAAATTGACGGCAAAATTTTAACCTATGGTCGGGTAAAGGCCTCTGAAAACCCCTGTGAAGTTTTTTCCCACAATTTTCATGCAAAAAAAAAAATTACGAAAATCTGAATACATCGCTCAGTTTTTTGAACTCCAGCTCTTATACCTTGATCACACGTACCGAGTAGAGTGGCGAGAGAGTGTTCTCGGCCGAGTACTCGGTTCGTGTGTTCTATTAAAGCAGTTGTACACACAAACCGAGTACTCGGCCGAGAGCACTCTCTCGCCACTCTACTCGGTACGTGTGATCAAGGCATTATAGTCAACCACGTAGCATCTCAATGTCGAACGATTGTACGTGCGTACGCGCCGACTATAGGGACTTGCGTACGGGACGTTAGGTAGGTAAGACACAGAGCGCAATGACCTGAAAAGTAATGAAATATTTGTCTCTCACATGCTCAATAATCCCTAATCAATGAAGCCGTGGTAGCCCAGCGGTTCAACCTGTGGCCTCTCAAGCAGAGGGTCGTGGGTTCAAACCACGGGCTCGCACCTCTTGATTTTTCGGAATTTATGTGCGATATCGAATTTGATATTTATCACGAGCTTATTCGGTGAAGGAAAACATCGTGAGGAAACCTGCACACAGCGACGAAGTAATTCAACGTTGTGTGTGAAGTTCCCAATCCGCACTGGGCCCGCGTGGGAACTTTAGCCCAAGCCCTCTCATACTGAGAGGAGGCGTGTGCCC
Organism: Adoxophyes honmai; assembly: GCA_005406045.1. NCBI lineage: Eukaryota > Metazoa > Arthropoda > Insecta > Lepidoptera > Tortricidae > Adoxophyes > Adoxophyes honmai. Next base: position 72,166 of record BHDV01010278.1, read on the forward strand.
TGCAGTGGGACGTATATAGGCTGATGATGATGCTCAATAATGAAAATTTTCAGGGAATATTTCACAAGGGGTACCAGACGGGGTATATCCGACCATTGGTTGAAATATTAACGGTCGATTTCCGGCCACCCTGTAGATACGTAGTTTAGGGTTTATTTTTAATCTCAGATATATATCTACTAAAATGATAATACCGGTGTTGCCTATTCTTTGCAATTTTAAAATAATGCTGTGCTTCCACTATCGAAGTTTAACGATAAAAAAAAAATGTTGCATCGATTTTTGTAGATATGTTATCCCACAGAATAATCTAATAATCTTTGAAATTTCTTTGATTACGATAATCAAAGTTTTCCTTACAATATAACTCGGGCAAGCTACTTGTATCTAGGGTGCAAACATTTTCGATGGTTTGGAGTGCACCGCAGGATGGAGGGCAAAAAATTAAACGTGATGTCGTTAAGGCTCAATTCACACCAGAAGAGCGGCGAAGAGCGGCGAAGGGCGGCGAAGCGGAGCGCAGTTTCATTGTCATGAGAATTTTAACTTTATGTTCATTACAATAAGACTTATTATCGCATGAGAATCTCCAACGAGGCGCACGGATGCCCGCGGATCCGCGGGAATTCCGGCGAATTTCATAAACGAAGCCGTGCGACTGCGCGAGACGTCGCGGGAATTGAGCCTAATTGTGAATTTTGCGGTGGTCAATTTATAATCTGAGATTAATAAATTAATATAATGTATGTATTGTATATCGCATGCTCTTGCTATGCGTCGGGTAACACCGTGTCACATGACATAACAATATTAAATATTTCACTTGCCGTTTAAACTTTATACAAAAGAAACCAGACGGCATTCCCATAATAACAAAAAATGTTTAATTAAACTTTTGGTTGTAACTCGGCGCTTGTAGTATTTATAAAGAGTATCGATAATATTAAAACAATATAAGGAATATTTATAAACTCATTTATGTAATGAGCTCGCATAATCTTGATTATGTGAATTGAATGATAGTTTTATAGATCGATAGCTCCTTGGAATTATGAATGACATAACCTAGTCAGGTGTAGCTATTTACTTATGTCATACATCATTATATTATAAAAATGTATAATGTACGGTGTATGGTGTCGGGTTTAGAATAATACTGCACATTTCTTCCATGGATGTGGTTAGAGGCGACTACGAAATAGCTTAAGGTAAAATTTAAGCGACTGCGTCCTCTCACTTTTTTAACTTTTAATCTCAAAAATCAGAAGTGGCTATGAATAGTGACTACTAGTTTTGTATATGACGCATGCTCTGCCTACCACATTTGGTAATATAAGCGTGATGTACGAAGATCAAAAGAGAGATAGTGATGGAGGTATTTGATTTCTTATTTTTTTCCGTATTTTTTGTCGATATCAATAGACGGCAACAGATTGGCACGTTTACCTACTCAATGGTACGGAAACGTTCGTGCGAGTCCGACTCGCTCTTGGCCGTTTTTCTTTTAACTGCAGCCATGACCGGAGCCAAATGGTGCGTGCAACGATTACTCTGCCAGAACAATACTGATTTGGTTCATTACGCCCGCTCACTATACTTAGCTATGCTTTGTAACTTTGTAAGATGAGACCTCTTTACGCTCACAAATTACTTCATTGTAAATCTTAATTGAAAATCTAAGAATCATGAAGTGGTTACGTAACGTGAAGTAGTGGATCAAGCTGTGTAAGTGCTCAGCACAACACGATTTGAAAATACAATGTGGCATTTAATTGACCAAAAATTTTAACCAGTGGTCCGGGATATGCGTCGGAAAATCGTATAAAATATTTCCTGAAAATTTTCATTACTGACCGTGTGAGACACAAGTGTTTCGTCGCTTTTCAGGTCAACGCACCCTGCATATCGTGAACCATTAATATTTGAAGCTACATTATAGCTTTGCCTACAAAACTATACATATGTATATCGCTCCTTTGTTCCCAAACGGGACAGGCAGATCACACGGAACACTACTTAGGCAAAACCATATAACTTTACGTTTCTCATCCACTTATAGCATACATACATATTTTGATAAGAACCGGGTCACAAAGGATAGGGCAAGTTTCGTAATTTTTTCTTGCTTGAAAATTTCGGGGAAAATAATTACTGGGGTTATCAGACGTGTATACTGTATACCCGACCACTGGTTAAAATACATACATCACTACATATTATAAAACAAAGTCGCGGTCGCCGTCTGTCCGTCTGTATGTGTGCTTCAATCTTTAAAACTAAGCAACGGATTTCAATGCGGTTTTTTTCAATAGGTAAAGTGATTCCAGAGGAAGGTTTATAGCTACACTAATATTAAATAATATATAAGGATCTATACTAAAACTCCAATAATGTAACTCATCTCACGCTTTTTTGCGAGCTTTTATTGCGCTGAAGTCGCTAAGGCGACAGTTTCTAATATATTTGTTAATAAATTAGTTCTTATTCCCTAAGATATGGAGCTGTCAAAATCTTTATTGTTCAATGACAAGAGACACTGCTAAATTTTCCGTTTCACGTATTATTTTTAATCTTAAATGAAAATCTAGATACATAATAATAAAGCAATTGAGGGTCGAAAGTTTGAGAGGGTGAAAAACATGGAAGATATTTACGAAGAAACTATTTAAACTAATACTAAACTATTTAAGGGGCTTTAAAATCGATAACTAAAAAGGTTTTAGTGATTTTTAGAATTTTTGTCTGCTTGATGCGCATTGTGCGTGGATATGGCGTGGATGTTTTGGTCGCCAAGCGACGAATATCAACAGCTCTGTCAACCAATTGCCAAAGAAGTAATAATTGTATTGTGTCGAAATAATGATAAAGCAAAATAATTCAAAGATTGCTGTCTTATCGTTTGATACGAATGCACAATGGTCCGCAAAAAGGTAATAGAACCAGTTGACTGAATGCTACGAGGCCTGCGAGATATACGGCGATCGGCTCGCACCATGAGTGGCATCATACTTCTCTTTTCCGGTGATTTCCAACAGACCTAGCCAGTTTTGATCAAAGGCCTAGATCCAACAAAGTAAATACTTGCTTAAAACGATCGACGTTGAGAACGAACGTGCAGAATTTGCTACAAACGGAATAGTTCACACGCTCAAAAATTCTCCGAATTGCTACTTAAGTTGGAGAAGGACACTAAACCAATGAGTTGATTCGACTGCGGGAGCATTTTTGTAAAACTGTGCCGTCCATTGATGAACTCATCCATTCGGTTCATGGAGACCTGCGGGAAATACTCCACGAGTATTTATGGACGTTTGAACGAGCTTTATTGACCCAACAAACAACCAGGCAACTGATGTTCATCATCATCATCATCATCAGCCTATATACACCCCACTACAGGGCACAGGCCTCCTCTCAGTATTACTGATGTTCATGAGCGCATATTACTGGAAATTGAAGAAGAACAGGCGGTATACCTATCTGATCAATACTGCCGTAGATCCTCAAACTAAAACCACGTGCCCAGTAGAATTTTTGAACTCTGTGGGCGCCTCGGGGCTACCTGAACTCACTCTTTTTCTCAAAGTTGGAGCTTGGATTGTGTTTCTGAGGAATCTATTGCCACCAAAATTATGTAACGGAACTCGCCTGAAGGTAGTGCGTTTGCTGCGGAACCTTATTGAGGCCAGCGTAGTGAAGTTGATATTTTTTTTGTAAAATTGTCTAAAAAATAAATAAAATTAGCTTTTAAGTTTTTGTTTTCAATTTTATCAATATGTACAGTCAAGGAATGATTAATGTGCCACTTTGTACCTTCTTACAAAAATGTCTCTGTGACGTACAATACTTTCTACTAATCAAAGCAATATGAAACTCACTATGAAAAGATTCAAATTGGCACAGGTGTCAATTTCCTTGACTGTACATATAATACGTCTGCTAAAATATATGCCTGTTTACAACGCTATAGTAGTTTTTTTGTGAAATGACTAAGGGCATTTTTACGTTATAAAAACTCCCAGTTAGCGAATCGTTACATACATAAATATTCTCATGCCTGTATTCCCATGAGGGGTAGGCAGAGCACATGAATTCAAAAATCCAGTGCCACGTTTAGCAATTTCAGGGTGACCAGATGGTTAAATGAGATATTGCGGTGACAGGTTGCTAGCCCATCGCACACAATACACTAACCCTTTCCCAGAGTCGACTCTTACGACACACACGGGAACAAAGGGGGAGGTGCTATTCTAACCCGGCACCACACGGGCAATACAGGAGCGTATTAAAATAATTGCGAAATCTCTTCGGTGTTACCCTGAATTCAACGCGAGCGAAGCCGCGGGTAAAAGCTAGTATATACATACATACAATCCGGCCTGTATTCCCAAACGGGGTAGGCAGAGCACACAAAACGCTACACAGACAAAACGATGACCATTTTACGTACATACATACATACATAACCGTCACGCCTTATTCCCTGCGGGGTAGGCAGAGACAACAGAGCGCCACTCGCTTCTATTCTGACATACCTCTTTCGCTTCACTAACATTCATCACTCTCGTCATACACGCTCGACGGTTTCGGGTACTCTTAATTTGGCCTCCCTTTAGCACATCGCCGATCTGGTCGATATACAAATTTTAACCAGTGGTCCGGGATATGCGTCGAAAAATCCTATAAAATATTTCCTGAAAATATTTCCTTATTTACGTTTTGAGGTTAAAATATTTATGGTAAATTTTATGTCACTTTATGTATACTTATGTATGTTATTGAGTTATTGTTAACACCCTGTGGCGCCGCATTTGAAGTTACATTTCCATTTCTTCACTTATTACAAGACGAAAGACATTATGTGAAGGACATCGGTGACTAATGTTATGACATTACCGAATAGTGACAGGTTGCTAGCTTGTCTAAAATATACCGTATTGTTTCGGTACCTCTTCTAGCAGTGATAACAAATCAATGTTTTCAATTGTCACTGCGCAGTTCTGTCCAAGGACAGATTAAATTAATACAATGAGTGGACAAAATTAAGGCTTAGAGCGACCAATGGGCCAACGTGTCAATTTATCAAAGCCCTTATTGATTTGGCAAATCTTTGGTATTTTCCGTAAGGTTTTTGTTTATATTTCGAAGTGGCCCGTGTAGGCACATCTCTCTATTTCTTCCATGGATGTCGTAAGAGGCAACTAAGGAAATAGGTCTAGGTATGCTTTAGGCGACAGGCTACCAACCTGTCACTATTATAACCCTTCAATCTTCATAACCTAAAATTATGCTATACGTTAGTATGAAATGTGAAACGTTGCTTTGATTGTGTCACGTTTCGTGTGCTTCGCCTACTACATTTTAGAACACAGGCATGATTGTATGTATTTTTTTAACACTTTGAATGTCCATGCATTATATTATACTAGCTGTGCCCGCGACTCCTTCCGCGTGGAAAAGTGACAAATTTCCCCCGTTTTTTCCACATTTTCCAATGTTTCTTCGCTCCTATTAGTGGCAGCATGATGTTATATAGCCTAAAGCCTTCCTCGATAAATGGTCTATCCAACACAAAAATATTTTTTCAATTCGAACCAGTAGTTCCTGGGATTAGCACGTTCAAACAAACAAACAAACCCTTCAGCTTTTTAATATTAGCAATACGTCCGTGCGTGATATTATAATCCACCAGTGAATATACTTTTTTGAAATAATAACTCAACGGAATTAATCACTTATCTAAAATTCGTAACGTGACTTCATTATTGTCTTCAAAAGAATATAATAGTATTGGACATTTGGTGTTGGGATAGTAAATATCCTTGGGACAGTTAAAGTGTTAACTTAAGAGGCACAATATTGACTGGCTGCCCCCTCTCTCTCACCACAATCCTCTCACCACGAACTTCTCTCACCACATCCACAGAAGAAATGGAGAAGTGTTATTCTACATAACACCGTACTATTATGATTTGGCATATCCTATCCCACGGAGGTTGTCTGCTATGAAGCCAACGGAGTACACCTTCTCATCATAACAAGACGAATAGGTTCCGAGCGCTACGTTGTTGGCAACCGTTCAAGGAAGCACGTGTGTAAACAGTGTTCTGATTGATATACAAGATGTCGTGGACATTACAGGCTCGTAGATTGTTTCATATCAACCTACTAGCTTTTACCCGCGGCTTCGCTCGCGTTGAATTCAGGGTAACACCGAAGAGATTTCGCAATTATTTTAATACGCTCCTGT
>BHDV01010278.1:81339-91940 GCA_005406045.1 Adoxophyes honmai
TATGTCAGGATCGTAGCGAGTGGAACAAAGTAGTCTCTGCCTACCCCTGTGGGAAAGAGGCGTGACGATATGTATGTATGTATTCACAATATAACTTTTGTCCTGTCCACAAAACCCATAAAATATGCTGGATGTCGCTGCGAAGCATGGGTCAGTCGTGGTTTTCTCTATATACCGTTTCTTATGTTCTGCCTACCCATTAAGGAATACAGGCGTGAAGTATGTGCGTATTTACAATTATTCATAGTATGTAAATCAACATAGAATGGCATAAATGAATTGGTTTAAATGTATAAGAAATTGGAATAATTTATGTGACTGACGTAACCAATCTGGGCTACAAAAATACACGCACATTGCACTTCACTATCAACACTACTTAGATTTTATGAGTATGACAATTGTAAGGTGAACGTCCCACCCAGTACTCGACGCTGTACTAATATTCGTCGCTATTCATTGATAATAATATCGGTATTATCTGCACAGTGCGTGTTAGCTCATTGAATTATATAGGGAGCGATATTGACAGATAGCCGTTCAGATACAGATATCTTATCGTATCTGCTTAGAGTGACACGAACTCTGGAATTACCAGGGAACGTTTGTCAAAAAGTTTCAGTTCTTTCAGTATTCAGCACGACAGTTTCAGCTTTAGTTGCCAATGCACTGTCCATTGTTGCGTCAGACATGACACGCACTTTATTTATTTATCTTGCACATACCTATCTATGTGTAAGGAAACCTTATCGTCTCTATCTGTATAGAAAGTTGTATAAAATGGTATATTATCAAAATTACGTCATATCTATATTAAGAACTGTACAGGATGTAGGCTCAAAAACGGCCAAGAGAGAGAAGTTGAAAGACGCTGGATGAAGGTCGCTTCCAAGCGGTACATATATATGGAAGTCCAAAGAGGAGGGCTATGTTCAGCAATGGACGTCTTACGGCTGAGATGATGATGTTGAAATGAAAATAAAACTCGAGGACTAAGAGTTCCGTATTGTTACCTGTACTGTATAAGTACATTATCTCCCAAAAACAGTATCAAAGATAGGGGTTTATGGGACACACTTTTGCGTTAAGTATCCGAATGAGTTCACTCACAGTGGCGTAACTATTTTTTACAATGAAAACAAACATTTACGGTTCTCTGATGTCTTCCTTAACTTGTGTGTCACACCATTGCTTGACGCCAAATTTCATGATTGTAGTCGTCGTTTTTTATTAATTGGACATACCTAAATAATAGAGCTTTTTCTGCTAATGCTTGTAGCAGCTGGCTTAGTAGCACGGCTTGGCGCTAGTCAAGTCGCGCGCGAGTTAGCTCAAACCTGTCACTAGGGTTGCCTACATTTCTTCAGCGAAATATTTCTTCAAAATGCGCTATAAAAAATAGTTATTGCAATTTTTAACAATAAGGTCGGCCACATACATACCGAATTCCGTTTCGGAATCTCGAATCGGACTGTCCGAACGCACTAAATCCATACGACATCTATGGACCAGCCACATACATTCGGAAAGCTTCCGACTGTGTGTGGCTGGTCCATAGGTTTGTATGGATTGACTGCGTTCGATTTTCCGATTCGAGGTTCCGAAACGGAATTTTTCCGAATGTGGCCGGCCTAAGTATTTTAGCTAAAATAAAATTGTAGGGATCTTTTTTGACGTCCTATAGCCTATATGATGTATGAAGAGACCCTAATAGCGTCACACTTTCTTTCGTTTATCTTGACATGCTTGTCAATTAGTGTTTTGTAATCCCTCGCTTAGTATATCTAAAGGACCTTCTCGATAAGCGGAACCAGGCTAAGCCGTTAAGATAAATGCATACCACACAACTAATAATAATTATGAGTATCTTAAGGTATTACTCTGTGTGGTGGCTGTCATTTCTTCCATTGAAGTTGAAAGAGGCGACTAAAATAGGTACGCTTTCGGAAATACTTTTGTATAATTATTGCATGTCAATCCGATATTGACTAAACAGATTTATACTGGAAGTGTGAATGGGTGTGTTGGGGGGGGAATACCTAGACGGACATTTCGTCACCGCATCGCGGACGTTTTAGAAACAGGTCAGATCAAGAGTACCCGAAATCGACGAGCATGTATGAAGAGACTAATAATGAACGTGGATGAAGCAAAAAAGGTTTGTCAGGATCGTAGCAAGTGGAGCAAAGCGGTCTCTGCCTATCCCTGTGGGAAAGAGGCGTGACGGTATGTATGTATGCAATCCGATATTGCCTAAATCAAGATCGATATGTAAACACAAATCATTCATAAATCAGAAACGGCGCCTATTTATCAGACTCGCGCTAATTTCTGTCATAGTTAGCAAATTAACTGAAGTATGTAAACAAATGCGCTTGACTGACATCCACACACTGTCAACATTAGAACAATATTAGAAGCATCTCACAACAGACTCTTGAAACAACGCGTTGTCTCTTTCTAGCGCCACTGAAAAAAGAGCGACGGACGCAGCGTATCGCCTTCCCTGAACTTCAGTTTCAAACATAGAACGCCGCACACACCAAGTCGTTACACACACGCGGTTAGCTTTTTAATTTTAGACCGTCTAGCCAGCCAGTCGAGTCACAGACACGATAGAGTGCACACGCTCCTTTGTCTGTTTCAGTGTTGTATTACGAAGTTTATAAAACAGTGGTTTCTCAGTGAAATATAAGCTGTGGGATTAAGGTAGGTTTCTGTGTTTTAGTCGGTTTTACGTGATGTGTCATGGTTATTTTGATAATTAGCATCTAATTTAACGTGCCTTTTTTCTGTTACGAAGTTTTTTTTTGATGGTGGATATTATTCATAATGACAAGGCATGCGATAATTATATTACTGATAAAATACATGGGGATATATTAATTGTTTTATTAGTTTTTACTCGTGTTTTGCTTCATAATTGTTTATCTAAGTTAAGCATGATATTGATATATAATATAACGTATCACTGCGAAACATTTGTGTAAAATTGTTTTTTTTTATTTATCAACTGATAAATTAGGTACTTAGTTTTGACAGCATAAGTAAAAATTATAGCTGTTCCGTTTGCTAGTTTCAATTAAAGACTGCATCTGTTTGGCAGATTGTGACAATTCAATAACTTGAAAAAACAAACAAGTTCACGGATCTTTTATTTTTTCGAGTATTCTGGACATTGTAAATCGTGCCCATGATTTATGCACGGACATTTATATTCCGGAAAATTTAAATAAACAGCGACTTTCAAGAATACAAATAAGTAACGGTGATTTTGAAGAACTTAGGATTACCTATTCCTGAAAACCTGTGTTTTAACTGTAGGAGTAGAATCTAAACCCTCTTAAGAATCCTTTAAATGTATACATACTTCATTATTGTCATAGATAAGTACTTCTTTAAAATACCAATTCAAAATGATTCGTCGAATTCTGACCTACCTCAGAACTTTGTCAAAATTAACTTCATAAAAATGTCCTGCGACGAGCAATGCAATTTCATCAAGACTTTTACTGTACATAGGTTCTATAGTAGGTCAGGAGTCAATTTGTTCGATAATACCTACGTATATTACAATAAAGTGTAATACAATCGGTACAAATCTTTGTTGAACTCCAAAAAAACAATGAAATTCATTTAGGATGCATTTAATCAATCGAGATTTAAGATTTAACCTTAAATCAATTGAAAAGAAAAAATGCCGTGGTAAAGAGGGACTTATTCTAAGACTAAAGTTCATACATACATACACACAGCATACAAAACGCTCTACATAGACAAAACCATGACTATTATACGTTTCGTTGCCTCTTCGAGCATATTTTTTAGGTTTTAAGTTCAGAGATATACCTTAATTTATTTCCTTAGTCGCCTTGTACGAACTACGGAAGAAACGGAGAGGTGTTATTCTAAACCCGACACCACACGGCATAAAAAACAAAATTTTATACTTGTTTTTTGTAGAAGTCAACGGTTTAACATTAATTTATATGCCTTTTTGATTTATCCCTCTAACTTGCTGCATAATACATACATAAACCTGATTTACGACTGATCTTGTATGTTACGTAAATGACAAGTCGCGCAAATTATGTTAAGTACAACATAGTATCAGGGAAGGAAGGAAAATGAATTTTTCCTTGATATGAACTTGAACTGAGCGAGCGCCATTTCAAATTTAAACCTTATTTTTTCTACAAATAAGATCCTAAGAGCACTTACAATCCTTGTTCCCAATTTACCAGTTCTTACTTTAACTTACTAGAGACAGAAAAATTACTTACATTATCAGTTATTTTCTTTACACACATACATACGTCATAAAAAAGTAACATTTGAATTTTAGCGGCCCGAGTCCGATCCTCACGCTTAAAAAACCCAACACATCCCCGAAAATGTTGGTAGAGTCGCATTGAGAACATTATAAGAAGCAATAATACGTGTTAATGCATTAATATTTCCCAGTTTTACGTTTGGTTTTCTGAGAAAAATTCAAATTTTGTCCGTTAAAATTTGGTCGTAAAATTCAGCCTCATATACATACTTACACATAGACGTGCCTATATTTCCAAATGGGGTAGGCAGAGCGCACAAATTGTCCCAATCAAAACCATGACTACGTTACGTAGGCACTCCAACCAAAATGCTTGATTTTACCATAAGTAAAAGAACTATTATAGTGATAGTGAGACATCGTTAACCTGTCGCCTATAGCGTACCTAAACCAATAGTTATGTCCCATCGCGAACAGGGATTGTTGAGCCACTTACCTATGTTTGTAACTTGGTCGTGTAATACTAATCCAATAGCTGACATCTAGTCCGTCACATCGGTCATTGATTACACGTCTAAATAGCGAACAGTGGTAAGTGGCTCAACAATCCCGGATTGTGACTGTACCAATAGAACTAATGAATGAATACCCTTAGTCGCCTCTTACGACATCCACGAAAAAAGGACAGATGGGGGACTTATAGCTATAAATAACCGATTAGACCGCGCAAGTTTAAACCAACGCACGTTGTGTTTGTACAATAAGGGCGCTTGTGCACTGCCATGAATTTTCAGTTCCGGCCGTCCGGTTTTTCAAGGTCTGTCGCGCCGTCCCGCTCACGCCAATACAATTTAATGGAAGAGCAAGCGAGACGAGAACTCAATGAAAAAGCCGGACCGTAAAATTCATGGTAGTGCACAAACGCCCTAAGTCATCGCAAGCGGTTGGATTTTGCAAGTCACTGCCTAACTTTTTCTACTGAAACGATCTTGTACGGACTCGTTCTTTTACGTTCGTGTTACGAATTGTTGTGAAATAGCGTCCGTAGACGGGGGGTGAACCGACACCCTGTGGGCGGGGGGTGGCATTCGTAATTTGTCTTTAATGGCATATTTGTCTATGGTATTGGATTGGTATGGGTCATTTGGTAGTGTTGGCTGTTACACGAAGTTAGTGTACCTATAGACGACGTAATTTTCGACGGCAATCCGAAGTTCGATTCGCAGTAATTATAGTTTGCCTCTTTTCAACGTTTATACGGCCAAGGTGTAAGGTTTTGGCAGGTTAGCGTTCTGCCGTCCGTCCGTGCAGACTTCACGTAAGGTTTGTGAATAACATTTTTACATTTTACAGCTTTCTTTTGAATTGTATCTTTGTAATAATAGATTTTCCCGTACTCTAACTCATCGAGAGAAATCAATTACCCTAAAATCAATTATAGTTGCAACTTTACGTAGCTGATCTGAGTATTAGAGGCTATATTTTCGCAAAATTTTACCAAAATCGACCGAACGGTTTTTTCCGAATATTTTGTGCGGGATTCTTTCCCATCTCAATCATTTGTTTCAACGTAACCGATTTCAATTTTGAAGCTATTTTGGTTTCAACCTATTAAAATTTCGAGTACTTGAGACAGTAGCCGTGCCACTCTGTCTAGAGCTGTAGACTCTAATGGTCTAGTCGGTATGATTATTCACAATTCACCACTCACATGATCTTAAACTGAAAATAGTGAACGAATGGAAACAGGTGTCATTATCATTAAACACCCGTGTCCTTCTGACAGTCTCTCAGTCGAATAAAATGATTAACGCGAGTTGGTCTTAATTCAGTGGTCTAAACAGAAGCGGAGGCGGGTCCAGTAATAATTAATTCAATTGTTAAATTGTTGTGCGTGCAGATTATATATCCTAATGTTTTCCTTAACGAATAAACTTCGATTTCGCACATGAAATCCGAAAAGTTTAACCGGTTTAGAATGATAGGGCGTGAGTAGAGAGTAGTCTTTCTATATTTCATGTATGTAGTTCCAAGTTCCAAGCTTACTAAGGTGCGAACCTGGGATTCGAGCCTACGAATCTTGGAACGAGAAACTACGGATCCAACCAGGCTGCTACGGGTTTTTGTCTGTATCACTTTTTTAAGTATCCTTTTTACAATGTTTCTCTCCTTTCTTTGGCAGCCTTCTTTTCCATATTGAGTTTTTCTTTCAACATTCTGAACCAGAAAACTCTGGTTTGCACTCGATAGATTATACCTGTCACTGAACTAGAAGAATTAGAAGGTAACAGATATGTGGTCTATCTAACACGACAGGGCGCAAGTGGAGAGACGCGCGACATAGTATACCTGTCATTGTCTAACTAGAGATGTCAGAAAGTGACAGGTAGACTATCCCGCGCGCTAAGTCTTCTGATGTTGCCATGCTGAATTGATCTCTACGTTCAGGTACCAAGAAGTTTGAATTCAAGAAGATGAAGCGCTAGATTTTTATCAGTGTTAAACGCTTCTTCTCACGACTTGTGCCGCTTCTTGGCCGTTCTCCAATTATGATGGTCCAGCCAAGCACCATCCTTGAGACAGTGGGAAAGTGATAATGTACGACTATTGTTTATGGGTTATAGTATGTAATATTTACATAGTACACGCGTTGATTCCCTACTGTTAAAGGTATTAGTAGGAACTTGAGATAGGTAGATTCTGATTAGGTAGGTTCTCAAGTAGGGTAGGCAGAGCACACGACGCGTGACATAAACTGCATAGTTTTAGGTTTGAAGTTGACGACTCTTTAATCCCACTCCCTGAAGGAACTTGGCTGCAGATTAAAATGAAACTTCATATGCTTTATTTAGCCGGTTGTTGGCTGTTTGACGTCGGGTTTAGAATAGCACCTCTCCATTTCTTCCGTAAATGCCATAAGACTAAGGTATGCTTTAAGCGACGGGCTAGTATCCTGTCACTATTACAGCTCTTTCGTCGATTTCATCTAAAATTATATTGATTCTGTCTTCGTACGAAGTGTAAAACAGTCATGGTTTGTCGTAGCGTTTCGTATGCTCTGCCTACCCTATTCGCGTATAGGCGTATTTCTATCGGTTTGTGTTTAGTTTAATGAGAATACAATAACCTAGCAGTAGAATTCTGGCCTAGCCAGGGTCATCTCAGGAGGAGAGAACTGAACTGAACTGAACAGTTAGTCCAATTAACTTGAAATTCGCACATATCTTTGACAACGGATTACAGTTGGCAGAAGTACTATCGAACCAACTGATTCCTGACCCACCGCAGAACGTTGTCACAATAAACGTCATAAACATTTCCTTTGTCAAGCAATGCAATGTCACTATGACGCTCACTGTGAATAGGTTCTATGGTGGGTCAGGAATCAATTGGTTCGATGGTATAGCCAGCAAAAAAGCTAGTATGGAAAACTATTTTTTTGTTGGTTTTGTTTCACGTGCTCTTAATATCGGTGCCTTGAAGATAATTTTAAAGGAACGAAGCAAACATCCATTACGATTTGTCCTCCACCGCCTCGTCTACCGACCTAGATAACGCGACAGTTTATTTTTAATTTTACGAGAACAATCCTATTCGGTGGGTCAACAACACTATTGTTAGATTTTCTAGCCTTTACGGTTCCATAGAGACATGTGAGATGACAGTTTTGAGTTCAATTGTTTTAGCAGAGATAGAACCTTCATAGACAACGTTTTGTGCTGTGCCTACTCCATTTGGGAATACAGATGTTATTGTATGTATGTATTAGGCTGAATTTAGTGTCACACTGACGGCAGCGCTAACAGCAGCTAGCTCGCCTTTACATGCAGCAAGCGTTTAAATGCTCCTTCGACATCAAACATTTAAGTCTGCAAGCACTAAAGCCCGTCACACATTAAGCAGATACGGTAAGATATCTGTTACAGAACATATATCTGTCAATATCGCTCCCTATACAATTCAATGAGCTACCACACTGCGCAGATTTACAGTCAGGTATATTTTGACACCGACATAGTGGAAAAATGGCATTTATACGCAGATAAAATATTATCGTATATGCGTAGTCTGTGACGGGCTTAACCGTCAGAGTCTAAATTCAACCTTAGTGTCTGACCGATACTTCGGCTTGGGCTTCGGCCACCTTTGGCCAAATCTTTAGCTTAAGCAAAAACATTGCAGAAGCTTTGGCCGAAGCGAAAGGTTTGCTAGTTATCTAAATTGGAAATTTACCTACTGAAAGATGGTAGAGCGAGACACAGTATTCCGAATTTCAGAATTTCACAGATTAAAATAACCAAAAATAACCAAATAAATAACCAAAGTTTTTGTGAATATCGATTAATCGACTTCAACTTCGGCTTTGGCCAGAATTGCACCTTCGGTAGGTACACTAGTATGTGTTACATACCTAATTACCTACTTATTTTTGAGACACTAGTATGTATGCTTATTTTTGTTGTCAAATTGGTACCTTTGCACACCGTAATGAGGGGAGATAAGGCAGTTTATCATATCAATGATAACGTTCTTCTCTGCGTCACATCTGAAACGTGGCACACGTCATACAGAATGACATGACATTAATTTTAATTAATTAATTAATAAAAACGAAATCACGATCGCGTCTTTTGTGTAACGAAAATTACCTATACAAAATGTATGGGTAATTGTCGTTACACAAAAGAATCAATTAACTTTTGTGTTTATTAAAGCCCTTAACTATGTACAATTTTTTTGAAACTCACTCAAATGCAGCAATGAATAGTCAAACGCGTTCAAAATCGCGGCGTATTCGCTCCTTCTGGACATGGTCTAAGCTTCATCATCATCATCATCATCATCATTTCAGCCATCACGTCCACTGCTGAACATAGGCCTCCCCTTTAGACTTCAATGAATACCTGTTGGAAGCGAACTGCATCCAGCGTTTTCCGGCGACCTTTATCAAGTCGTCTGTCCATCTTGTAGGTGGACGTCCTACGCTCTTGCTGGTCCGTGGTCTCCACTCAAGCACCACTAAGCTTACCAACCTGAAAATCCGGCCAAGAGCGAGTCGGACCGCGCACCAATTCCGAAACCTATTGTAATATTTCATATCGTATTTATGCTGTCGTATTATTAAAGTTCCTGTGGCGTCGTCGGGTTTAGAAAACCACCTCCATTTCTTCCGTGGATATTGTAAGAGGCGACTAAGGATAAGTTTAGGTGTGCTTTACGCGACAGGCTAGCAACCTGCCAACATCATACCTCTTCCATCTGTGTTTAAATATAAAACAGCTGGAATTGTCTGCGAAGCATGGAATTGTCATCGTTTTGTGTGCTCTGCCTACCCCGTTTGGGAATAGGCGTGATTTATGTGTGTATGTATTAATAGATCATAAGGGACAGCGCAGACGACAGACTTTTGTGCGATCGAGTCTGCGGCGCAATAAAAACTCTGAATGGCGCGCAGAGAGTTTCCATTCAGAGTTTTTATTGCGCCGCAGACTCGATCGCACAAAAGTCTTTCGTCTGCGCTGCCCCTTAAAGGGAAAAGGAATCAATTAATTATGATAACGACTTACAACAAATATTTAAATGTTAGATAAATGATAAAAACTTTAGCACTCGGCGATTGCGTTTATCATAAGTATTGTCTTATAAAGTTATTTTTTTATACTGTAAGAAAGAAACTGGAAAGTGCTATATCGAGAATGATCACCATCGTCATTGACACCCGCAACATTAAACTAACTGCTGATGCGTTACCGACCCGCAGAACCATTACAAATCTTTATGATACCCTATGTTACCCTTCATATTGGAACAGAACAATGCAACCACTGCTGCTTTGTAACTAACTACCAAAACATATTTAATGCACTTGAATTGTATTACACAATACCTTATCTAAAATGTCAGGAAACCCCAAAGCAGACGTACGATAGACACAAACGCGAGCCGAAGTAGAACCATTTCGCAATAAATGTCACAGTGACTTTTTTAATAAGTAGGACAGCGGCCTAATGCGACAAAGTTCCAGCGAGGCGTGTGGCTGAAATTACGAACGACACGTGATAAAATTGATAAACATGTGTCATATCTTATCACTGAGTACTTATTTATGTTGATAAACTGATTAAACACTTGTCCAATACGAAAGTGAAATAATTCTGATATGTTAATCCTACCTTCTACCTATCCCTATCACATACATACATACATACATACATAACGCCTGTTTTCCTAAATGGGGTAGGCAGAGCACATGAAATGTTACATAGTCGAAATCATGAGTATTTCGCGTTTTGAAGCCACTTTTAACATATTTTTAGTTTTTTTTTTT
>BHDV01010278.1:91959-130454 GCA_005406045.1 Adoxophyes honmai
TTTTTTTTTTTCAAGTTAAATTGAAGAGGTATAACAGTGGCAGGTAGTAACAGGTTGATAGCAGGCAACCTGCCACTAATAGGCGCAGCGCAGACGACTGACCTTTTGTTCGATCGAGTCAGCGGCGCACAAAAAGTCTGCGTGGATTGTATGCAATGTGCGCCGGACTTTTAGCGCGTCTTATGCGTTACTGCATATAATTCCATAGGTTCTATTTTCACAGACTAAAAAGTCCGTGGCTATAAGAGTGTCTACGAAAGGCGGAATAGTTTTGTTGTTACAAACCCATCAAAAATATGACGAAATCTGTCATAACTACGACATAACGTCGATAAGCAGACAGTGCTTATCTCCACTTATCTCTGTTAAATGGAAATCTGTCAAATAAACTACCTATACCTATATTTGTTTTTGCGCTCGACTTCCGTATGTGGAATTTTACATGAAAAACAAAGATTTGTACCCATTGATAACTGATGATAAAGATCGGCCAAGTGCGACTCGGACACCGAAGATGGGCTCCGTAACTGTAAAAATACACGTTTTTTTTGTATGGCAACCCCCTTAAATTCCTAGTTTATTTAAATTTAATTATTTACTACTAGCTTTCCGCCCGCGGCTTCGCCCGCGTGGAACTTGGTTATATTGCGGAACAAAGCACAACTATAAGAAAACTTCTCGTTTCAAACGACACACAGCGCCATCGATCGGTCATCGATTGATATCAATCTATCATCGATCGATATCGATCTATCAAGCAAACTATATTTTTGTTTTCCCTCGGGAACATCAATTTTTTCCGGGATAAAAAGTAGCCTATTATTTAATCTGGACTTCTATCTTTACGTCTGCAAAACAAAGCAATCGGTTCAGTAGTTACTACGGCGTGAAAGCGGAACAAACAAACAAACAAACACACTCACTTTCTGACTTATAATATTAGTGAGGATTATAGTACCTAGATATACAACTAAACAATCTGTGAATATTTCGGGTGTGTAGTTACCGCTATTTATATCGACCTAAAAACATAAAAAAACACGATTGTTGTATTTGAGCCCCCTTAAATATGTAGTTTGTATGTGTATGTTTTAGTACTTCTTGTTATAGCAGCAATAGAAACACATATGTGAAAATTTCGGTTTAAAGAACTTTATTTCCCAAAAAAGAATAACATTCATTCACTTATATGAGAAAACAAACAATTTAAAACAAAATCTTATTAATCTAATGAACGTACTAGGTAACAATATAAAAACAAACAATCAGTCACATTTCTAAGTGTAGGGTAGTTGCAGAAATTAAATCAATGTGAAATAAAATTATCACCGTCCGAGCGCGGGCGCAGCGCGTCGGGTAGGCATCGACATACCGGCACTGTTGCTGGCTCGGCAACACGGACACGGATATAAAGCGCATGGAAGTGTCGCGTTTTAGACGAGCGTAGTTATAAGCGTAACATTATTGTGTCACTTCTTATTGATTAATTCGGTTAATAAATTAAAAAAAATATTATTTACTGACAAAATTTAAAGTTACTTGCTTAACATAATTATGCAGAATACGTACAGTCAGCGTCTGATACATGTATACACTTTAGTACCTTTTCTAATTAACCTCATATTTGAACTCTCGCATGAAATTGTCACTGCGATCACAGTGACAAAGTACCAAAGTGTAACCATGTATCAGACGCTGACTGTACATGTATAAGGTTATGCATGTAAATAAATAGTCTTATACTAATATTAACATGTGAATACATGCCTTTATAAGTATTTTGTATTTCTGTATATAATTAAGTTTTACTATAAGTATCAATCAAGTGTTTTTTGAGGAGCTTTTTGAAAATATGTATAGATTTAGCATTTTTAATAGGGTTTGGCAGCTTGTTATGTATATTAGCACCCTCATACAGAATACTTTTTTTGCCATAATTAGTTCGAGGAGCACGCAGAATAAGATTATTTGCGTTTCTTAGTTTAATTCGCTGTATTTGATGCTTTTTTTTAAACGATATTTGTATATGTAAATCTTTCTGCAATATTTTACGAATGAGTACGCAAGTCTGATAAGTATACATTTGACTGAGATTTAATATTTTTAACCTTTTGACCGCCAAAGACGCCAATTCACGTCATCGCAAATCAGTGCCCGTAACGCCACGACGTTATATGGCGGGCCGAAGTTATTGCGAGAGAACTATGAAATATAAAACACTTCATCATTTTTTCTTGGTTTACTTTATTTATAGGTAGTGTAAGTTATTTTATACCTAATTTAAATAAAATAATACAGCACCATTCGAAAAAAAAACAAGCATTTTCTAAGAGCAAACTTCAATTGGCTAGATTACACTGCCTGCAGCGCCAAAGACGCCGTGTAACGTCGCCTAGTGATGGGACGCACAGCAATGTCTTCTTTTAGTTATCGATATGAGAGATCCCTAACCTGTGGTCCGCGGGCCCTTGGGGGTCCGTGGGCATATGTTTGGGGTTCCGCGGTCCCCCATGTTTTACAGCGAAAAAGATTTAAGGAATACTAAAATATAATATCCGTCTACTTAAATAAAAAAAGGAATTGCTGTTCGTTAGTCTCGCTAAAACTCGAGAATGTCTGGGCCGATTTAGCTGATTTTGGTTTTGTAATGTTTGCCGTAGTTCAGAGACGGTTTAAACGGTGAGATAATTTGGAAATTTTGCGAAAAAAAAATTTACTAAGGGGGAACGTGTTATAAAATTATAATTTCCCTTTTACTAAAGTCAAATTTAAACGTCTGACGGATCTATTCGCAATACAACCCAAACCCCAATGAATACATTTGAGCGCTAGAACGGCACGTGACTGTTCGTTTGTTCTTGGTTATAATAATCGACAAAATGTTTTTTACGACCCTTATGTGCGAAAGCTTGTCACTGCTCCGTCTGCTCCGTGCGCCCTTGAAGTGAGAGCACGTTACGAGTTGACGACACAGGCGCAAAAATGAGTGTCGATAGTAGCCAAATGAGTACAGAGGAGTTACTTCGAATTTTGGAAGGTGTCGATACTGACGATGAAATCGAAGACCTTGTGTTCGAAGAAGTTGAAGAAGAAGATTTTGAGGTAAGTAAATTTTTAATACGCATATTCTATCAAATAACGCAGTGTTTCTTAACCTGTGGTCCGCGGACCCGTAGGGGTCCGCCAATGTGAAAACAGGGTCCGCCGTCTTATCCATGAAAGTTGAATGAATAAAGAAAGTGCTAAGACCGTTCGCACTTGATAGTCTTTCAATTTGTTTTTGATATTTCTATGTATATTATTTAAACAAAGAAATAGTAGTACATATTTAGGTAAAGAAAAAATACGTTGGGAGTTTATCTTTATATTTTAAGTTGCCGTCTGCTACTGCAGGTGTCAAAATACAATAAATCGCGAACGCCTAGCAAGGGGATATTCCTATTATTTAAATAAAGGTTTTTTTTTTGTATTACGACACTTTTAAATGGGTCAGTTTTTTTTCCTATACAAACAATTAAATAATAATTAATTAATCTGTCTAGAATATTTTCGTACTCTTTTTTTTTGCGATAACACGTGATTTTGTACACACTAAAATACTTCGAATCTCGCAAGACAAGGGCATCATAAACTTTAAATAAGTCGCGCGCCGTGTTTGTAAGGGACAGAGAATGTGAGCGGGGCATTGAATAGCCGGCACGCCGACAAACAAAGAAAGAGCTACGTGCAATAAATATAAGATTTATTGCTTTATGTGCAGGTGCATACCATAAAACCCTCACTCGAGCGACTTTATTATCTTTGTTTTCAGTAAACATATCCACGCCAAGGAATTAAAAAAACTAAAAGGTAATAATATTAATCCTTATGCATTATCTTCTCGGGTCTGTGTTTTACAACTGAATGTATTTTCATTCCAATTTATATACCTAGTTCCCAGTTCCCGGAACATCGAAAAGAGCAATTTTTGTTTTGATTACGTTCCCAACACTAGCACTATTCTAATTTCCACTGCCCCCAACGCCAATGACGGCAACGAACGTCGAAGTATGACGTCATCAGCAAAGTAGTGAAGTGGTTCCATTGCAAAATAATAATGAAAGTTACAGTAAAGTTTTAATTTTTAAAGGTTTTCAATGACAGTAATTACACGCAAATTCATGAAAATTATATGGAAAACGTTGTGGTAATGTATGAGGTAAAATATAAGGGGTTCAATGGCTGAAATCAATTGTAATATCGGTAATATCGATATGCGGTTGTGACATCACTATTGTTCGTTCGTATTTGAAACGATTTTTGCCTTGGCGTCAGGAGCACAGCGTTTCACTTCGCGCCTTGGCGTTCAAAAGGTTAAATTTCAACTTTCTATCTATCACCCTTCTTGAGATACAGCCTGGTCACACACGGACAGACAAATGGACAGCCAAGTCTCAGTAATAGAGTCCTGTTTTACTCTTCGGAACCCTAACAATGATTCGTATCGATATAATCTCTCACGTTTTAGATACATGACGTGACGGACACACATATCACCGTTGCGTGCAAAACGGTATAGTACCTACGCAGTTGATTCCTGACCCGTCGTAGGATTGTGCCGCCATGTTGTTTTAAACTTTCGTGATTCTCACTCATATTTAATTTTTATACTACCCTCGCCTTTGTAAATATGAATAATAGGGCTATTTTATGAAAAGTTGATATGTTTTTCACACTCTGAATCTTGGGCGCTTTCGACAAAAAATTTAAGAATTATCCCCAATTTTTCATACAAATTTTGTGACTCCATTCCGTGACCGCCATACTAGGTGTATGAAACAAAGTATGTAATGGAATGGATTTTTTTAAGGTATTTTTTTAACTATTGATCGATTCTGCTCTTCGTAGGTAGAGCACACGAAACTCAGCTACTTCTACCATAATTTTGGGTACAAAAAACAGATCGAATAGTCGTAATAGTGACTGGTCGCTAGCTTGTCGCATATAACACTAGTGGCCTCTTACGACATCCACGAAAGAAATGGAGAGGTGTTACTTTAACCCGACACCACGCAGGAATGTAAATTCTATGTGACCAATTTGAAGTTCCGACATATCGGAGTCGGAAGGCGAAGCTCCGTACAGTCGACCAAGAAATTGGTCTACCCCCTCAAGATCGATATTCATTTGAACCTCATGAAACAACAAGGTCTATTTCCCCTCGCCATAATATTATGACAGTGACAATCTGACAATGTCAACCTTGTGACAATTTTGATCTCACAGAAACTTTTGTCAAAAGTAGTAGACCACTTTCTTGGCCCACCGTACCTTTCCGTGCCTTTAGGCGCAGCGCAGA
Source organism: Adoxophyes honmai (assembly GCA_005406045.1). NCBI lineage: Eukaryota > Metazoa > Arthropoda > Insecta > Lepidoptera > Tortricidae > Adoxophyes > Adoxophyes honmai. Next base: position 97,298 of record BHDV01010278.1, read on the forward strand.
CGAGAGACTTTTTGTGCGATCGAGTCTGCGGCGTACAAAAAGTCTGCATGGATTGTATGCATTGTGCGCTGGACTTATGCGCGTCGTGTGCGTTACTGCATATAATTCCATAGATTCTATTTTGACAGACTAAAAAGTCCGTCGCGGATAGTCTGTCGTCTGGGCAGGGCCTTAGTCTCCTGCTAATTTAAGAAAAGACAGGACCTAGTAGAAAGTTCAAAGCAGTTACGTCCTTCTGATACCGGGCAGCACAGTGCGTCAACTATGGCCTTTAGATTCGCGACCAAGCGGGGTCAACGTCCGCTATGATATAATCAGCTGACTGACAGCAGTAGCAACCGCCGAATCAATCTTACTTAAGGTAGCTTAGGTCTGATAAGATGTATGAAAACGCGTGTTTAGTTGTTAAGTTGCAAATTGTGCCGGGAACTCCCGGAATATAATTTGGCAATGTTTTATACAGGGTGTCCCAAAGTTATGGGACATGAAGGGGAAGTACCTTAAATATCGTAGATAGTGTATTATGCTCAAAGAAGACTTTATCTTATTTTCAAAAGTTAGTAATTCTGCATTCATAGATTTTCTAAAAATGACTTGCTTCGTCTGGGAATCGAACCGACTAAAATGTCAAAAAAAAAATCATTCTGTTTTTATGATGCCAATCGAAAGAATAGCTAAAAAATAATAACTCTGCTTAAGTAACATAGTATTTTATAAGAAAGGAACAACGTGAAATTAATCAGTTTAATCAAGTTAAAAACATGCATGTAACTGTCGTAATCAATTAAGAGGATATTTTTGTGTAAATTAATTAATTAAGTGCTCAAAATGTGATCCCTCTTGTCTGATGCAAATCGCCAATCTTTTAATGAGTCCGCTGCCAGTTGATTTTCTAACAATTTTATGGTGAACACTCGATGTGATATGGCACAATTCTGTTTGTAACTCGCCCACGTTCTGGTATCGCTTTTTGTATAGCATATTTTTTACGTATTCCCAAAAGAAAAAATCTAATGGGGTAAGGTCCGAAGATCAACAAGCAGCAGACTCATTAAAAGATTGGCGATTTGTGTAACACCCCCTTCTGTTACTTTTTGAGCATTTAATTAATTTAATTTACTCAAAAATACCCAATTCATTGACTACGACAGTTTCATGTATGTTTTTAGTTCGATTAAAGTGATTAATTTCACGTTGTTCCTTTCTTTTAAAATACTATGTTACTTAAGCAGAGTTATTATTTTTTAGCTATTCTTTCGATTGGAATCATAAAAACAAATGATTTTTTTTTTGACATTTTAGTCGGTTCGATTCCCAGACGAAGCAAGTAATTTTTAGAAAATCTATAAATGCAGAATTACTAACTTTTGAAAATAAGATAAAGTCTTCTTTGAGCAAAATGCACTATCTACGATATTTAAGGTACTTCCCCTTCATGTCCCATAACTTTGGGACACCCTGTATAGTGGGGGTAAGTTTGTAGCTTTACCATGGTAAAAGGCGGTGCGTGAACTTAATACCTGGCCAAGATAGATGCCGACGATGGTACGTGACGGTGCTGGTTTAAGGTAAGCGTCCAACGCAACGGACGCAACGGATCGTGGTATTATTTATATAGAAACTCATATAAGTGCGTCCACCTGTCCGCATCGTACGCATCGCACATCGACATATATCCGATTGAATGCGATGCGTCCGATGCGTGCGATACGGGCCTGTGGACGCCTACCTTTAGGCGCAATAAACAAATGGCTTTACACTAAAAAAACCTAAATATATGATAGGTTATTCATGGGATAGCATTGCAATGTTTCCCGTGTGGTGCCGGGTTAGAATAGCACCTCCCCCTTTCTTCCCGTGGGTGTCGTAAGAGTCGACTCTGAGAAAGGGTTAGTGTATTGTTAAACCGTCTGGTTTAAAGAAAAATACCACAGAAAATGTTACATAATAATAAAAAAACACAATTTTTGGGTTTAAAGGTCGGTTACATTACAATAGTCTCAAGTTGGTCCCTGTCGCCTAAACATACAGCACGAGCACACTTTCCCTTTTTGCTTAGCTGTCTTTTTCCACGGAAGAAATGGAAACACCCCTTAGTTCCTTTCAACAATGGGCTTATCGTCTAAGAATAATTTCAGGAACTATAAACAAGAAATAGTTCGGCTTCGTTTTATTTCTGTATACTATGTTACACAATATTGCGCAACATTTGCAATTCTACATTTGCATATATGTACGTGTACGCGCGTATGTTTTCAGAGTCAAGGTGAGGTCAGAGTGTATTATTTCCAGAGTAGGGAACAAATGTTTTAATTCTAAACCTGAGTACATTTAAAAACGAGGTTTCTAAAGGTCCTTCTAAACGGGCTACATTTTACTGCAATTTGTGGCCGGGCAACTATGTGCATCTTCCTTTAGTGTATGAAGTAAGAGCAAGCTAACAATAGTTGCCGGCCACAAATTGCAGAAAAATATTGCCCGTTTAGAAGGGCCTTTAAGTAAAGTAAAGAAATTTATTCTTCTAACACAATATGTTTTCCATATTTATCCATATTTCACGGCTAGAATAACACCTCTCCATTTCTTCCGTGAATTACGTAAGAGGCGACTAAGGAAATACCTACTTGGGTCAAAGTATTTTTAAGCAACGGGCGAGCAACTGGTGTCTGTACCGCTGAACTTGAAAATATACATATGTTAGAAGTGACTATGATAATTTAAATAGTCGTGGTTTTGACTATGTATCTAACATTTCGTAAGCTTTGCCTGCCATGTATCCTTTAATCTTGCTAATTATATTAACGCGGAAGCTCGCAAGGGCGTGTGGAAGTGTGTCGCACTTACACACAGAAACTGGATGGATTTCAATGAAACTTCACTGTAATATACATTGTATATCAAATAATATATAGGCTAAGCTGTGCCCGCGACTTCGTCCGCGTGGAATTTTAGCCTATGTCCTTTCTCCGGGTTTAAAGATTTTCTGTACCAAATTTCATCAAAATCGGTTGAGAGGTTTAAGCGGGAAAGCGTAACAGACAGACAGACAGAGTTACTTTTGCATTTATAATATAAGTATTAGTGATGGCTCCTCTACATGATGGGCCAGCGCTTGTCCAGCAAAATGGCCATGCGATGGATGAAAAGGATCTACAATGGCGATGTTCAGTTGTTCTGGCCCACTACCTTTGATGTGTGGGCGAAAACCGACACCGCGGCCATTCCGCCGCCATCGTACGCACCACAAGCCAGCCTACGCCACTACGCCCTCTATATGGTGGCCCACTACGATGGACCATCATGATGGCCCATCATGTAGAGGAGCCATAAGGATTGTTAGTACAGTCGTGAACCGGGATTGTTGAGCCACTTGCCACTGTTCGCAATCTAGACGTGTACCTAATCAATGACCGATGTGACCGACTGGATGTCAGCTATTGGATTAGTATTACACGATCAAATTACGAACATTGGTAAGTGTACAGTACAAAGTATAAAGCAGACGAAGCCGCAGGCAAAAAAAAACAGAAATAGGTCAAGGCCCTTCCCCATGTTTACGACAAATGCTTGTTGACAATCCTACCCCCTTAGTTCTAAGAAGTTTTCTTTTTAGGGTTTCGTACCAAATGTTTACAGCAGCGCAATTGTCTAACGCGCCAAAAATCTACATCGTTTTTTATTTGACAGTTGAAACCAAAACTGAAACTGACACTGAAACTGTCAAATTAAAAAGGATGTAGATTTTTGGTGCTTAGACAATAGCGCTGCAGGAGGCAGGACCCTATTACTGAAACTTCGCTGTCCGTTCGTCCGTCTGGTACCAGGCTGTATCTCACGAACCGTGCTAGCTAGACTGTTAGACAAAGGCTAGACGTACAATAAATATTGTTATCCTTCAATATTTATCTCATATTCTGGTATATATTGATCGTCTAGTCTGTTATATTGATGGAAAATACACTGAATTCATGAACAGATTGTGATCCATCAGTATTCCCATATTGAAGGATCACAATATTTATTGAACGTCTAGCCTTCGCCTTAAAATTTTCACAAATTGTGGTATTTCTATTGCCGCTATAACAACAAATAAAATTAAATATTTTATTACGGGGGCCTCCCAAACAACAATCGCGAATGTTTTGGTGCTTTTGGATCGATATAAACAACGGTAACAGGTGACAGGTGTCACGATTATAATGACATAAAGGTTGTTATAAAGAAATCGATAATACTCGAGTTCTTCCGCACCAGGTCAGAGTGTCTGTAGTGTATCGATTTATATTGGCGCCAGTCTGTAAGGTGAAGATAATGACGTTTGTTTAACGATTCATATACTGGTACGTTTTTTAGAAAGAAGAAAAGAAAAAAGAAATATTCAGGTCTCAAAATCAGGGCACAAAAATTCAGTAGCTAAAAACCTCGGCCGTGTTATGTCGGGTTTAGAATAACCCTTATTTCTTTCGTGGATGTTGTCAGAAACGACTAATAATGCAGGTTTAGGTATATTTTAAGCGATAGGCTAGCAATCTGCCACTATTAGGGGAAAGTAGTACGAGTTGATCCCTTGGGGTAAGATGATTATTTGCAATTGCACTGAAACCACTAACGCCATCTAGTGTATTTCACTGTCAAAACATAGGTCCGGGCACCCCCGCGCCTCAGTCAAATCGCAATGGCCGCGTGAGCGATACGTCGATATTGACAAGAAAAATTAAAAATTGTGTACGGCTGATTTAAGGTAGGCATGACTTTGGGCTTATATTACTTTTATTCAAACAATGTTAAATGTCATTACTTTAATGTTTGTGGCTTTCTATTATTCTTAATTTTAGTATTTGAGCCATATGAAAATAGCCACGTGCTTGTAGGTTATGGTAACGAACATTGAAGAAAAAAGTGGGACTTGGGTCAAGATGATTCCTTTCTATATGGACGAGATGATCCCTGGGGATTATAAGGAGATTACAAGGAGAGATAATTTAAGTTCGTTATTCGACACTAAATGTTATTTTATGCTACTGTTTTGATTGATCTCATTACGATTAATGTATCTGATACAAATTAATAACTAAAGAAGACTGTTTTATTTTTGTTTTTAAGATTTGTGACCTTTCAAGTCATTAGACTGTTGATTTTGTTAATTTTATTACCTTACTTAACATTATAAGTAAGATGTAACAATATTTTAAATAAAGAATATTATGTTTAAATATTGGGTATATTTGTTTTTATAACATTTTCTCCATAAATATATTTGTTTACTCAGAATGGGGGTAAGATGATCATAGGGATCATCTTACCCATAGGTGTGTACAAGATGATTACTTTGCAAGGTTTTTTAAAAAAGGTGATATTTTGATGAAACATCAGTTAATTTCTGGTTTTGAGTATTAGGAAAGTTGAATAGATAAATATACTAGTAATAATTGCCTTTATTGTTGTTTTAATATGAAAAGAAACGCATTTTACATAGATTCCGGCTTAACGGGATCATCTCGTACTACTTTCCCCTATACCTCTTTTTCCGACTAGGAATGTAAAAATTACGCTAAAAGCGGTAATGGAGCGTGAAAAGCGTTGAGTTTGTAGCGTTTCGTATCCTCTTCCTCTGCCTACCCCATTTGGGAATACAGGCGTGATGTATGTACAGTCACGAACCGGGATTGTTGAGCCACTTGCCGCTGTTCGCAATTTAGACGTGTAATCAATGACCGATGTGACAGACTAGATGTCAGCTATTGGATTAGTATTACACGGCCAAGTTACAAACATAGGTAACTGGCTCAACAATCCCTGTTCGCGATGGTATGTAAAAACCGTAAAAGAACTATTAAATGTCATGCTGACACAAGAGAACCGAAAAATGGGCATCGCTCAGCATGAGTCTGCTTTTGGAACGTTTTTATTAACTAATCAGTAGTTGGCTCCAATGTTAGTAACTCTACCTTATTAACTCTAACCTTGATAAAGTTAACAATATACTAGTTTTTATATCGTAACAACAGAGCACAGAGAACATTAAGTACTAGGTAAGACACAGTAATAGTTTTAATATTTTATCTTAATTTTTTATGGTGATGGTTTGGAGACCTTGAAATATTTTTTCTTTACTTTTTTTCTAATTACTGGCAGACACGATATCACGAAAAGAAGTTAGTAAATTCTAGCTTTTTGGAATATTTTGTGACTGTGTCATTTCACCACGTTTATAGGAACCTCTCCTTTTGTCGATCTCTGTAATTCAGTTTCTTCTCTGTTTCTCAAAGGTAATAGAGCCCTTACGGGATAAGTCCTTGCCCTTTTTTTATATCGTTTTTTTTACAATGAAGTTCGCCTACTTACTTCTAAAATCTGTGGCTCATTACTTATACTTACGTTATGTATGTTTTTACACAATTAGGGTCGATTTAACCAAATCTTGAATTAAAACTCTTATATTTTCATGTATAAATTTTATCCTCCTTACAGCAGCTACTTTTACCACCATGCTTAAAGCAATTTATTATGCGTATAACTTTATTTTATTTTATTCCGTCTTATGACTGTGACGAGGCAGGATAATTCTATTACTATGCATAACTAAGCCCTGAGTCATATAAAATCCCCGGTCGCAAAACGGTAGCCTAAATATTACATCTAGTTTACTAGGCGTATGTAAAACCAAGGGATTTACTTACTATTTTTCCTTGTGTCTTTCATTGATGTATAGTTATTTGCGCTTAACACGTTCAACGCTAGTGACACACCGTCTGTGACCAAAAAACTCAGTGAAACGCTGCCGGAGTCGAATGTGTTAAGGAACCGAAAACACGCCTTTCATGTTCGTACGACTATTTAAAACATACATCACGCCTGTATACTCAATGGGGTAGGCAAAGCGCACGAAACGTTACACAAACAAACCACTGTAGTAGGTATAGGTAAATAGATTCTAATATAAATAATAAAGTATCAGATTAATAGCAACAGGACACCCCTACCGGTACCATATAAGGAAGGTGTCATGTAGCTTGATGTCGGTACCAAATAAGGAATGGAATCATGTACCAACATTCCATTCCCTAATATAGAATAGGATTAAAAACAATAACAATTATATCATGTTTCAAGGGTGTCATAGGACACCCCATGTTACCTTACTCTAGATAGTATATAAGGAACAAACATCTTAAATAAAGTAGCAGTTACGAGTTGCAGTTGTGAGTTGTGTCTTCAGTATTAACCGAACCTTCCGTCGTTCCACTACCTCCCATTTTACACGTTCCATCACACCACGCTTCATAACCACTTCGTAAATTTAGATTTGAAACCAAATGAAAGAGATATAATAGTAAACTTTACTAAGTAAAGAGTGTCACAGACTAAGCAGATACGATAATATTTTATCTGCGTATAATTTCCGTCTTTCTATATTTCGGTGCCAAGTTGCCAACAGATACTTGACAGTAAAATATAAGTTATCTGCGCAGTTTGTGTTAGCCCATTGAATTGTATGGGGAGCGATATTGCCAGATATCCGTTCAGATACATATATCTTGCTGTATCTGCTTAATGTGTGACACGCTTAATGTTGTGCAGAATCGGGAATAGGAAGAAACAATAGCGGCATAAGTTTCGAATACTCCTTTGCGAACATAATCTTGTGCGATCTCGATCTATAGATCTTTAGTGTATAGTGGCGCCTGGACTTGGCTCGCGTTCAAGACTGCAAACACTAATTATATTTATTACCTAGGTAGCCGTTTAGGCCGTCAGTCGTTGAGCGAGACTAATCTAAAAGTAGGAAATGTGGAGCTTTCCAGTTCAGGTTTTCTGGTAGTGAAGTTTATGGATGACTCACATCTTAACAGAATAATATCGTAATTTTGTGTTACTTATTATCTATTACTAAAGTTTGTTTTCTTGGAAAGTAATACCATTTAGTTTTAATGCGACCTCGCTGAAAATCAGCGTCTTGTAGTGTGTCTCAAGACTCACTTCGGGACATCATCGGGACTTCGTTCAAAAAGGTTTACAATGTCAATGAAAGGAAATGTTTTTTTTTTTTCTTTTTTTTTTTTATATTTCAAATAGTTTTGCAAATTGACTCCTTATACTTAACGGGCTATTCAACCCCCTTTCTGCTTTACTCGTATTTTTGTAACACGTTATAGAGTTTTTTTTTCACCAAGAGATATGTTGCTGATTTTTACCAATTTGGACCTTAGACAACTTATTTTTTCTAGGTAAACAAGTAGGTAAATATCTACAAGTTCCAATGCCAATTTAATTAGTGTTATATATCAATCATTACCACAAGTTGTAAATAGGTAATTAAAAATAATGAATCAACTGCAAAACGATATGGGCGGGGCACTAATTAACGGAACGTTTATAATTTTAGATTATGAATGAGTTAATGATTTAAATTAAATTTTATGTCTAAATCAGTGTTTTGTCCTTGGGGGGTCATACAATCACTGCGAAGAGGTCCCAGGGCTTTCAAGGTTAAGTAAAAATACATCTCTAATCATATAAAAATACGCCAGTGTTCCCAAAAGGAGTAGGCAGAGCACACGAAATGTGACATGCAGCCACTTCTAGCATAAAATTAAGCGTGAAAGCAGATGGAAGAGATATATTAGTGACAGGCTGCAAGCCAGTCGCCAATACCTTAACCCATTACCATACCTACACGCCTCTTACGACATCCACGTAAGAAATGGAGAGGTGTTATTACAAACCTGACACCACACGATGACCAATACTATAACGATATTCAATAGACATTGTTTAAAAGAATGTTATTTTGTCTACTATGACACGTGTGCACGCTCAATGCCCGTAGATATACTATACTGACCTGCAGCGCTATTGTCTAACACCACCAAAATCTACATCGATTTTAATTTGACAGTTGAAATCAAAAACCGCTTCGAAATTTAAACATTTCAAAGCAAACTGACACTGAAAGTGTTAAATTAAAAACGATTTAGATTTTTGGTGCGTTAGACAATAGTGCTGCTTTCTGCTGTATAATTACGAGGAAAAGTTAGCTATTGTAAGCCCTCAACGCATTCACTGCTTCCCAGAGTCGCAGAGTTCTTCAGATGCCGCGAACACACATTTGCGTTCATGGGCGAAAGTCACGAAAACGCATATACGCGTCGATGGCAGTGAATGTGTTAAAAATTTAATTGTAATATTGAAACTTATTTTGCTTTTAACAGGATTTAACGCATGTATTAATTTGTTAAAAATTGAATTGTAATGTTATGCCTGATTTTGCGCTACATATACAGGATTTAATATACGTAATCACGTTATACAGTAACCACAATAAATCATTAATAATTACTATTACTCCACAAGTATTCCATTCATTCTTTTATCGGCGCAGCTCGTGAAAAGGTCACAGGTCAATCGATACTGGCCATTGGCTATGAATATAATGAGACAGGACAGTTTTGATAAGGTTATAGTAAGTCTACTGATAGTATGTATGTATGTATGTATGTAACTCTTTATTGTACTCTTTATAGTATTATAGAAGCGGAATTTTAAGAAAGTTCCTAAGTCCTGTCACTCTGGAGACCCATGAGACGGAAAATTCTCAAATGGGGTAGGCAGAGCGCACGAATTGCTACATAGACAAAACCATAACTATTTCACGTTCCGTGACCACTTTAAGCATATTAATTTGGTTTTAAGTTGGCAAGTATAATAGAGACAGATTGCTCGCTTGTCTCCTAAAATATACAACACATACATATTCTCACGCCTGTATTCCCAAGAGGGGTAGGCAGAGCACATGAATTCGAAAATCCAGTGCCACGTTTAGCAATTTCAGGGTTACCAGATGGTTAAATGTGATATTGTAGTGACAGGTTGCTAGCCCATCGCCCACAATGCACTAACCCTTTCCCAGAGTCGACTCTTACGACACCCACGGGAAGAAAGGGGGAGGTGCTTTTCTAACCCGGCATCACACGGGCCTAAAATATACTTTAACCCAATGTTTAGCGTCTCTTCCGAGTCTTACGACATTCACAGAGGAAATGGAGAGGCGTTATTCTATCCTAACACCAAATAAGATAATAAATAAATTCATGCTACAAATTTATTTCAATTAATGCCTACAAGTACAATTAAAATCGGTAGAACTCGACCTAACACCTATTTTTTTTCTTTTATGTTTTTGTTTTTTTTTTTAATTTAACCTGAAATAAATAAATATCAATACCAATATTTTTCATTCAACGCATTCCCGAGATTAAAATTATCTCTAAAACCACAAAACACAAATAGAATCCTTTATAATTATTTTCATGACGCCATTACTGCTTTTAAAGAATAATGAATACATACGTTTTGATTTATTTTATAATCGCAATAGAGGCATGAAGTCATCAGTTTATATTTTATGCTGATGGGAGACAATTGAAGAAAGATGTTTTTAATATAATGTAAATAAATATGGTTCCGTTTACGTTTGTGTTACGCTGATAAATTGTAAACAGTGGCTTATTTACTATCATCGTAGCGTGATCCTACGCTGAGCTGATTTAAAAACTTAGGTTTCCGCGCGTGGAGCTACTCAAAAGGAACTAGTTACAAACTGAAGTTAGTGAAGAGTGCTTGAGCGTTGTTTGCCGTGTGGTGCCGGGATAGAATAACACCTCTCCATTTCTTCCGTGGATGTCGTAAGAGGCGACTAAGGAAATAGGTTTAGGTATGCTTTAGGCGACAGGCTAGCAACCTGTCACTATTCTACCTCTTCCATCTTTGCAAACCTAAATCTATGCTAGAAGTGGCTGCGAAGCGTGATATAGTCATAATAATGGTTTCGTCTATGTCACGTTTCTTGTGCTCTGCCTACCCCATTTGAACACAGGCGTGATTGTATGTATGTATGTATGTATGTTGCTTGAGCGTCATCGCCCATTCACATTGAAGTTCGCACACTAAGCGACTAGTCAGCAACTAGTTACTAAACGATCATGAGAGACGCGGCATGCCAGTCGCCATGTTACTGATAACCCGAATTTCTGCGTTTGTGTTGCCAATTTAGCGATTTTGTCGCAAGAAGTGACGACTTTTGCTCTAGACTAACGTCTAGCGATGTAATAAGTTATTAGATTATAATTAAAATACGTATCGGCGCAACAACTTACAAACAATGCTAAAGTATGTACGTGAAATTAATATTGTTTGTACGAGGAATTAATTTTCATGGATAGTGGTGCCATCTAGTTTTAAGCATCTAGTTTAAGTTTCTAGTTTTAAGTTTTAATGCGGCCTCACCGAAAATCAGCGTCCCGTAGTGTGTCTTAAGACTCACTTCGGGACATCATGCTGAGTGGGGACCTTTTGGCACAAGCTTATTTTGGCACAAGCACAAGCGTGAAGGTACGGTCAAGAACTTCAATTCATGAGACACCATAGAACCTTTTCAAAGAAAAAACATTACGATTTCCCTGATAATTAATGGGATGTCCCTATGACGTTTTTTGTGAATTGAATCCATGGTGGCTCATGAATTGAAGTCCTTGACTGTGTTAACGTTAGGCACACTCAAGAATTTTGGCCAATTATGTCGTGAGGTAACACACAGCGACGAAGTAATTTAACGTTGTGTGTGAAGTTCCCCATCCGCACTGGGCCCGCGTGGGAACTATAGCCCAAGCCCTCTCATACTGAGAGGAGGCCTGTGCCCTGCAGTGGGACGTATAGGCTGATGATGATGTATGTAGATGGGCGATTCCCATTCACCGTACTTTAAAAACGTCAATACAACTTTTTCTCTTCTTGTTTCAGATACAACAAACCTGTAACCCGTCAGTGACACCGCAACAAAGCTGTCAACTCAAAACCAAGTCCGTACGACTGTAAACTGCATGTGATATAATTTATTTTAGTTTAATAAGACTATACTCAAAGAGATAATCGCCGAGAGATCAAACAGAAGACAACAGTGACTTTATTTATTGACATAGATATAGAAAATATAACAAAAATGAAGGACTGCCAGAAACCTTGCCAGCACACGTTGTCAGACGACGTTGTTTATAAAGAAGTCGTTATTATAGGTGAGTCTTAATTTTAATACATATGTTCACAAAAAACTAAAAGTACCAATACTCAGTACCAGTACTCAGTAGATGACACCCATCTGCCACCTGTCATACTATGACATAAGTTTGCAAGTGCCAAGTATTGGGTCAGTGTCGAGCACAGGGACGTTTACCTTACTTTGGGTAGATGACTAAAACAAAATATTTACTCCGTCAGACAGATTACCAAAAAATATTAAACACGTGTATTTTCTTTTATTTGGCAAACATAATGACGAGAATACGCAGCGCTTAGAAGTTTCGAGTGACGTCAAAACGTGGTGCAATTTTTACGTCACAAGCCCCCCCACTCCATTTTTGATGATCTATAAATCTATACATTTGTCGATGTTTAACACATTCAGAAGCAAGGACCCGGCTCCCGGGTTCTTCAAAACATTCGCGAGATACCGAGAACCCGGTAGCCGGGTTCATTTTGTACTAGCTGTAGACTACTCGGTTCCGCGCAGATGTTTTGATTTTAGGCTTGGTCGTGAATGTTTAATTATTTGAAAAAACAAAAAAATACGTGTCTCATATCCATAATCTAACTAACGGACTAATTAGAATGATATATTTTAAGCCAGTCGACCTCTCTATTGCCACTTCAACTTGCTAATCCGGTGGGCTATATCGATGACTTAACTTCGTCAACGGAACTCCTCATTTCTGATTCGAGTGCACAACGAGTATATAAAAAATAATTATTAAACAAGGTAAATCACTTGCACAAGACCTGGGGGTATATAATTACAGAATTATCGTTATCTCAATCTCTTTTGGCAGTGATATGTTGTTTTAATAATTGCGACTGTCATATTTACGGCGCTGTTCAAATGTTTCCGAAGATATTTTATCTGGATGACTGTGCGGTTTGCTGTATGACATCACCGCTCTCCGTGGGACATTAAAAATAAGTGTTGGCCATTCTAAACTGTCACCGCCATTTTTTCTGTAATTTGTTATCAGAGGGACTACGGGAGTTTACGTACATCACGCCTGTACATAAAAGAACCATGAAATTGTACATTTTGTGAAATTAATAGGAACTTTTACAAGAAAAAAGTTTGTTACAAACCGTTACATAGACAATTGGCACGACCATTTCACGCTCCTTAGCTTCTTTTAGCACATTTAGGTTTAAAATTAGACAAAAGAAATTTGAGTAGTCCGTATTTTATAAGATGAGTGAGTCTCGCGGTAGTTTAATGTTCAATGTCAAAAGAAATATAGTAACAGGTTACAATTTTTTTTTTATAAATTTTATAATATACCGTATAGTAGCTCATTTTCCTTAGTCGTCTCCTACCATACCCACGGAAGAAATCAAATATTGTTCTAAACCTGATTGACAACTAAATATCAACTTAAATACATAATATCTGTATCAACAAAACGAGTATATTTGCTCTAAAGATAGTTATGCTCATAAATAATGCCTATTTGTATGCGCAGTATTTAAATCGACCTCTGACACTGTACCTCACTATTTCTATGACAGTTACACAGACAAAATGCAGACGACTTAATATAGCTTGTGGAAGTTTCTACGTTAGTCATAGCGATAGCCTAATTATAGAACGCGATTGCAATCGGTGTCTCTTTCACTTTGACAGATCGATGATCATAATAAAATAACCGTCAAGTTACACCCAGAAGAAATCTGAAGAACATCTCCAATTAAAAAAATACTAATCAATAACTTGTAAGTCAGATTAGTTAGGGTTTAGAAAAACACCTCTTCAGTGGACGTCATAAGAGGCATATTTTAGGCGACAGACTAGCAAAAGCCACTGTCACTATTATCCCTCTTAACTTAAAACCAAAAAAATATGCCCGAAACGGCGATTTGTGTAGGTACTCTGCTTATTCTTTTTGACTTAACAGATGTAATGTATGTACACATAAGAAAAAACTTTTAAATGCATAATACACCAACAAACTGTCCAATGTAATCCAAAAATTCGCTAAAAGCTAAAGACGCAATTAGCAAAATCTGACCATGACAAAGGTTGGCAGTGATCCCTTTTGGGATAAGTCCTTTGTAATTTTTGTTGTTGTTGTTGTTGTTGTATGACTCTTTATTGCAAATAAAACAATAACAAAGAATAAAATAACAGAACAACAGTGTAACTTACGTACAAAGGTAATTTTTATTTGCGACTTGTCTATGTATATTCTTTATATATTTGTACAATACAGAGTTTTTTGCTTTACAATTGACTAAGGCGATACCGATGGCAATCGCGTTAGACAATAAGGTCAGTCAGAGGTCAATTAATGCGACCGACGCTAAATTGGGGGTCCACTGTGTAACGACCAATTAATTAAAACGTTTCGTAACTATGATAGCGTGCGATCGAGAACAGTCGTAAATAATTAACATTGTCGATGCTACATTGTTTTAGTAGGTACTATAATTGGCGTAAATTAACTATGGTTTATTATTGTATTTACAGTTTACTAGGCTAATCGTAAACGGCGAGCCGACGTCACGCTATCAGAGCGTATGGTGTATTCAAAACGATGATGGATCCGATAACTTACCGAATTATATGGAAACTGAGACAGCTCCACCAGCGGAACGTTTGCACAACTGCCACGGTCGACACTCCATACAATTCCGCGTTAATTCTCAAACGAAAGCGTTATCGAATCCATCCTCGTTTTGAATACACTAGAATCTAGTGTATTTGTATTTCTATTGACTAGAACTAGATGCTCGGTTGTGATATTCGAAATCAAACGAAGGAGCGCGCACATCGCACCGGCCGGGAAATAAGCGTTTCGTACCATCACGCCACTGCGTTACGCCGCCCCGCTTCCGCTGCCGGTGTGTTTGGAGCCTTCACCCGATTCAGACTCAATTATCCATATTTCGCACCCCCAGTACAACACTGTATTATCTCGAAAAATGTCAAAATCGACTTTATATCCTCATTGAATAACCATAAGGATATAAAGTCGATTTTGTCATTTTTCGAGATAATACAGTGTTGTACTGGGGGTGCGATTTTTTAGTAAGATAATGACTAGGTTTAGATTCGATGGGTAATTTATACTTTAGAATCGGAGAGAGGAGAGAGATCTCTATTGGAATCTTTCCCACAGTTCTGAAGCTCCTTGGATCATTGTGAGCCTGATTCCTCTCACACTTGACGATTTTTGCCGGCAAGTTAGTAAAAGGTCGTTATTAGGGTTCCGTACCCAAAGGGTAAAAACGGGACCCTATTACTGAGACTTTGCTGTCAGAACGTCCGTCACCAGACTGTATTTCACGAACCGTGACAGCTAGAGAGTTGAAATTTTCACATATAATGTATTTCTGTTGCCGCTATAAAAACAAATTAAGGGGGGCTGCCATAGAGAAAATGATTTTTTTTTTGCTGTTTTTGGTACGGAACCCTTCGTGCGCGAGTCCGACTCGCACTTGGCCGGTTTTTATTTAAACTTGATGGAAGAGGTAAAACGGTGACAGCTTGCTAACCTAACGCCTAAAACATACCTCGACATCGCTAAGTCGCTTTAATCAATTAGTTTAATAGACTTATGCTAACCTCGTCTTCCAGGGAACGGGCCCAGCGGTATGGTGACCTCGTTCATGCTAGCCGGCAACGTGCCGTACCTAAAGGAAGTGCCCGCCGACCTGCCCATAGACGACATGCTCAGAGCCAGGTGACTATCCGGTGCACGTGCACTTAATAGCAATATAAGGCATCATCTTATATCGTTAGAACAGTTTCGATTGAGGTAGGCCGTATAAAGTGTCGTGTGTCATTGTTATTCGGCATTCTTTAGTGTTGTTTGATCAACTGGATTTACCTATATTTAAAATGTAGTGCATTGTAAGATTGTAAAGGGTTATAAAGTAGTAACCGACTGTGACACAAACTTGCAATGACCGAGCTGTAAAAGACTTAAGAGATCCAATGATTCTCTTTTCAGAGTAACAATCGGTGTACATGCATGCACTATTAAGAATTCTAGATAATTTAACAGGTTTTTTAATGTATTGTTTTGATTGCAGGTTGGAGAACATACCAGAAGGACAGAGCCTCTACGAGGCAGACCTCACAGAGCTGGCTGAGGGCTTGGAGGGAAGGAGCCAGAACCCCATTCCATTACTGGTAGGTGTTTAAAATATTAAAATATATGGGCCATAGAGGACCCAATAGAGTACTAATGTCATTTTGGTTGTTTGGAGACGATTCCGCCAAACTATCGAGGCGATCGCTGTGCTCTTATTGACGGGCCCAAGATCGCGCGTAACGCTAGTGCCTTTTTCTCTACCTAGACTTTTGGAAATTTTACAAAACGTATTTCTGTTGCCGCTATGACAACAAATACTAAAAACAAAATGAATTAAATATCTAAGGGGCGCTCCCATTTAAAAACAACAACTTTTACATATTTTGCTTAACATCAATAAATGGTAACAAGTAACCACTTGTTTACGTAGTCAACAGTACTGAACCCTAGGTACACGAGTCCGACTCGCACTTGGCCAGTTTTCTGCCAACCGTGTGGCGGTCACTCCCTCGGCCAAGGCACGGTCCCGACCAAAAGTGCGTGATAACACGCGGTTATCATTGCGGTGGTAAAATTAGCTATCGAATATCAGCTACGGTGGCCCCCTTCGGATAGGTTATCGGAGCAACGCGCCACGTGTATTGTTTATACCATGAGTATAGCGAACGGACTCGTTAGTGGCTCAAAATAAGAACAGTTGAAACTCGATTATCCGGCCCTCCGTTCGAATTCGCGATTATCCGGACTGCCAACCGCGACGAATTTATTCTGACGAATTTATAGCTGTGCCCACGCTCTACGGTTTCGGGTACTTCTAATTTGGCCTTTTTTGGCCTCTTTAGAACATCGCCGATCTAGTCAATACGAATACTTATGAGTGAATTATGCCACGGAGTGTAATAACTTCAATAAACGATAAGTGACATAAGTGTAAGCCCTCGATTTCGAGCCGACTCACTTTACTTTACCATACATACATACATACATACCGTCACGCCTCTTTCCCATAGGGGTAGGCAGAGACCACTTTGTTCCACTTGCTACGATCCTGACATACCTCTTTTGCTTCATCCACGTTCATTAGTTTCTTCATACATGCTCGTCGATTTCGGCCTACTCTTGACCTGACCTGTTTCTAAAACGTCCGCGATTTGGTCACAGAACGTCCGTCTAGGTCTTCCCCTCCCAACACATCCATTTACACTTCCAGCATAGATCTGTTTAGTCAATCTTCTTTCATCCATCCTCTCTACATGACCTTATTATTTTATTTACCAAATATTACTTTACCAGACATATTTTAGACTCTTCTCTAATCTATTTGCGGTCATCTGTCCCAATGGTTTTTTCTCTGTATTTATTCATACACCATACCACTTCCTAAAAATTATACGAGTGACTATGAAACGTGGAAAGGGCATGGTTTTGTCTATATAGCGTTTCGTGTGCTCTGCCTACTCCGTTTGGGAATACATGCGTGTGGAATGTGACTATCATGGAATTATCAAGTGGTGGAAATCAATTATGTACTGATATAACACATAGCACTTTAGCACATAGTACGTTAGTGGTATTATCTTATCATTTTTTTTAATATTTTCCCCGTGTGGTGTTGGGTATAGAATTACATTCCATTTTTGCCATGTAGGCTTGTTGAAAAAACATCGATACTTCGACATATCTACAGGGTGCCTATGAGCTCGGGGCTTTAAATTTAGGTATCGATTTAACTCCTTAAACTAAACTTCTTTTGTTCTACGACTTTGAAAATTGCTTCCAATTTATCGAGTTATAATTGATCAAACTTTGCTTGTGAAATCAGTGTATTGCGACTTTAGCGACAGTTTCACTAATGCCTCTCTTGGTACAGGGTTTCAGAAGTGTCACTTTTGATTACGCAGACTCAGTAAACGCTGTACATTGAAAATTCCATTTACTTTGTATGAAATTATTAAATCTTAAAAAAATATTTATTTTTCAAACTGGTAGAACAAAAGAAGTTCCGTTCGAGGAGTTAAGTCGATACCTGCATTTAAAACCCCGAGCTCATTAGGCACCCTGTATATTATTCTTTCGATGTATCGATATTTTTGCGCGATGTTTATTGTTTTGATATACATATGTATGTATTGATGCATCGATATGACATTCCAAGTATCGAAAAGGTTAAAAAATTTCTTTTTTTGTAATTTTAAACTGATATAATCATGATATATGTGTGAATGCAGGCGTGATGTATGTGTAATTATGATACATAGTATTGTATGAATGACCCATCAAAAAAATCCGCATATCAGTTAAGGTCACCCCATGTGGGTTATCGTACCGCAGCGATACAGAGCGGCGTTACAGATGTACTATTAAATGGAACTGGTATATGGCAACTTTAAACTGCGCAAATCGATCCCGGCTCGTGGTTCAAACAGCTACGCTCGGCACGACTCGGCTCGGCTCGGCAAAGTTCGTACCATCGCTTGTCTGTTTTTCGATACTGATCAAAGGCGCGCGCGCCATCTTCGGCTCGGCTTGTGTTACGTTACGCGCCGTCTAAACAGATAGTACAGGGCGTGTAGGAGGTTTTTTTTTTTTTAGTTTTTGGCGAAGTTTGTTACGCACCGTGTATACAAGCAGGCTTCTCTTCGGTTTTAACCGAGCCGTATCTACACGGACAGCTCGGCATGCGAGGAATCGTACTACCTCGCATCATTTAAACGTATTAAACAGATGGTATTGGGCGCGTTTAACCATCTGATTACCCTGAAAATGCTAAACGTGGCACTGAATTTTTTTTTATTCATGTGCTCTACCCCTCTTGGGAATACAGGCATGAGAATATGTATGTATGTATAGGGCGCGTGCCGGAGGAGCTCACAAATTTTTAGTTTTTTGGCGAAGAGTATAGTGTATACGAGCAGGCTTCTGTTTGGATTTAGCCCAGTCGTATCTGTCGCCTAAAACACATCTTAAGTTTTTATTTCTTAGTCGCCTCTTGGGGTATCTACGGAATAAATTGAAAGCTTTTATTCTAAACTTAACAACACTGTAAACGCTACGATATGAGGTGTGAGGTATCCACTCGTTACGCGATCTGTGGCCGCAACTAATTTTGATGACTGTCATTTTACTTATCATTTCGATTGCTCTTTGGTCACAACGTCATGGAAAATTTGGACGGTGGCTTTTGATGGCGATAACCAAAGAGGTTACTAGGTGAAATAGGTGGTCGTTAATTAAAAATATACAGGGTGCCCGCAATACAATACTTTAGAGGGAGATGGGGGGGTCAGGTCACCTACAAAATGTAAAAAGTGCCACAATTTTAGAGGGATACCAGTTTGAAAAATTTTTCAAACATGCTCCAGCAGTCAGTGAGTTTTCAGCAGCCAGTCAACATTTTTTTATTTTCTTGTACACATACAAATACATCATACAATCACGCTTGTGTTCCCAAAGAGTCGCGTTTTTTTTACGTAGCGTTTCGTTCTGCCTACCCCATCTAAGAAATTTCATTTCCAAATAGCGTACGCAGAGCATAAAAAAGGTTACATACTCAAAACTGACTATTTCACGTTTCGCAGCCACTTCTAGCATAATTTTAGTTTTGAAAACAGATGGAAGAGATAGTATAACAGCGACAGGTTGCTAGCCTGTCGCCTTTTACTAATTTCACCAGAAAACCCAAATTACTACATTTAAACCGGTAGACGTAGCCTCGAAGTAAACGTTTTATTTTGAAGTGCATTGATGTAGGGTCATACTAAATCAGACAAAAAGTAATATGAAATAGATGCTACTCCTTAAATTTATGTTGTTGATTTTATAAGTGGATGCAATTATTGCAAAGTACATAGTAGATGTAAACAATTCAGTCCACTAGTGTTCTCAAGCACCATTGTTATTTACATAATTATAACCGCATGTCCAGCCACGTGTTCGTATGTTTTCCACTCAAAGTACCAGGCACTCATAAGTAGTAAGTAGGTTTAAGTATGCTTTAGGCGACAGGTTGCTTCCTGTCACTGTAATATCTCTTCCATCTGCTTTCATGCCTAAAATTATGCTGGGATTGGCTGCGAAGCTTGAAATAGTCATAGTCATGGTTTCGTCAGGTTTCGTGTGCTCTGCCTACCCCTTTGAACATAGGCGTGATTGAATGTATGTATGTATGATAAGTTGATTTACTCTCGATTTAAGAAGGACTTAAGAGGATAGGAGTCGCATCACTTCTCCATACAAACATAGTCCCCTGTTTTCTCCCTGAATAATAACATTAGAGCATTTTTTTTTTTAATTAAACTTGTATCTGTTGTGGCTATGCCCCTATGATTTGCTTTTATCGATATTCTATTTTTTTTTTTTTAGAAAAATACAGCCACAACAGATTCAAATTTAATGAAAAACATTTTTTGCTCTAATGTCATTAATCAGGGAGAAAACAGGGGACTACGTTTGTATGGAGAAGTGGTGTGACTCCTATCCTCTTAAGTATTCCAAATGTAATTTTTAGTCTGGTTTGGCTAAATGCAACGTAAGCAGCAAAAAGTATTTGACAAATAATTTAAACAAAAAAAACCGACTTCAAATTAGCAATATTTTGAAAAGATTCTGTTTACTGAATGTAAAATCTTGACTTCATCAACAAATTACCGAAAACGCCGTACATCTCCATATAAAATTTGAAGAGTTCCCTCGATTTCTCCAAGATTCCATCATCAGATCCTGGTGTCGTGCCAATGGGACCAATTTCGAGTTATACCCTATCGATTAAAAAAAAATATTTGAAAATCGGTCCACGGGTCTCCGAGCTATCGAGTAACATACACACAAAAAAAAAAAAAAAAAAAAATTAGGTCGAATTGAGAACCTCCTCTTTTTGAAGTCGGTTAAAAATAAAATTTATTACCAAATTAAAAAAAAATTGTAGATATGACGCCGCATTTTATCAGAAGAGCGTATTCAATTAATTTTCCTGTTGTAAATAAACTGGTTTCAGTTTTTGCAATAAAAACCGGTGTAAGGTCATGGCGCGAAAATGGAGGCAAAAAACTTCTCGATTTATTGGCAGCCTTGAAAGTTAGAGATCAGTTGAGATATGATTAAACTCTCCTAATAAAACCAAATAGGTATAAGTATGCACTCTCTGTGTGTGGTGTCGGATTTATAGCGCCTCTCCATTTCTTCCGCGGATGTCGTAAGCGGCGGCTATGGATAAATGGGTTTAAATCAGTAATCTTTAGCAGGCTAACAAGTACACAAGTATTAGCTTAATATACGAGGTTAGTATACATACATACCGTCACGCCTCTTTCCCACAGGGGTCCCACTTGCTACGATCCTTTCATACCTCTTTTGCTTCATCCACATTCACTTATCTCATCGTACACGCTCGTCGGTTTCGGGTACTCTTCATTTGTTTTGGGTGAAAAACGTCCCCGATTTGGTCACGGAATGTACGTCTAGGTTACCCCCAAACCCGCATCCACGATCCCCGTATAATGTACTAGCTGTGCCCGCGACTCCGTCCGCGTGGAATAGTGACAATTTTCCCCCTTTTTCCCACATTTTCCACTGTTTCTGCGGTCCTATTGGTCGCAGCGTGATGTTATATAGCCTAAAGCCTTCCTCGATAACTGGTCTATCCAATACAAAAAGAATTTTTCAATTCGCACCAGTAGTTCCTGAGATTAGCGCGTTCAAACAAACAAACAAACAAACAAACTCTTCAGCTTTATTATATTAGTATAGATAGTAAAACTTATTTTATTTTATCCATCCTCTATGACCAAACTAACTAACCATACCTGCCAAAACCTGCTTCTCCATAATATGCCAGTTCATTTCTGAGGGTTGGCAGTCAGCTCTTTAAATCGGACCCTGTCTATGGCGAGTCTGAACAACTCCTCCACGGTCCTGATGCCTCCACTCCCTGATGTTCCGGAGCCATGACAATCTGCGTCTCCCGACCTTGGGATTAAGACGCAGCGCAGACGACACACTTCACTTACTTATGTTGCCCTGGTATTCTGGTTTAGGTTAGACAGACGACAGACTATCCGTGACGGACTTTTTAGTCTGTGAAAATAGAACCTATGGAATTATATGCAGTAACGCACACAACGCGCAAAAAATCCCGCGCACAATGCATACAATCCATGCAGACTTTTTGTGCGATCGAGTTTGCGGCGCACAAAAGATCTGCATGGATTGTATGCATTGTGCGCCGTATTTTTTGCGCATTGTGTGTGTTACTGCATATAATTGCTCAGGTTCTATTATCACAGACTAAAAAGTGCGTCACGGATAGTCTGTGCAGGGGCAGGGCCTAAAACCTGCTGAACCCTTCTAAATGCTGCGATTGCACCAAACCAGTCCGTCGAGATGAACGACCTTCGTAAATCATGATTAACCATGATTAATCCCACTCCGGCTTATTGAGGATAAAACCGGCCAAGTGCGAGTTGGACTCGCGCAAGAAGGGTTCCGTACCAAAAACTGCAAATTCACGTCTTTTGTATGGGAGCCCTCCTTAATCGTTGCTATTATTATTTTGTTTTTAGTATTTGTTGGAATGTTGTTGTAGTGACAAAACAAACACATAATCTGTGAAAATTTCAACTGCCTAGCTATCACCCTTCTTGAGATACAGCTCACAGAATGATGACCTCAGAAATCGGCCAAAATATCACGTTTTTTCTATGAGAGCCCCCTTAATTATTATTTTGATTTTAGTATTTGTTGTTATAGCGGCAACAGAAATACAACACCTGTGAAAATTTCAATTGCCTAGCTCTTGCGGTTCTTGAGGTACAGCCTGGTGACAGACGGACAGACAGACAGACGGAAAGCGAAGTCTCAGTAATATGGTCTCGTTTTCGCCCTTTGGGTACGGAACCCTAATAACACGACGGTGTTTAGTTGTTATGTTATTTATTGCTGGCTGACCCGGCGAACTTCGTATCGCCTTTTGCAAAAAATAACAATAAATAAAAGTGTGCTCTGCCTACCCCGTTTGGGAACACAGGCGTGATTGTATGTATGTATACATAAAAGTCGTATCGCAGCATTTCGCATCGTTTGTTCCTGCGATGTGACCTACATCACACTGTTTTTTTTTTGTGACAGTTCTAAAAAATAAACTGGATCTCGTCCCCTGGCGAGTCGTAAAGATTGTCCCGATTCAGGCTCGATTATTGGACATCGATTAAAATATTGCCTTGTACCGACTGGCAATTAGTAAATTGACGCGTACGCGTAGGAGGACTTCTACTAAGATTGATGAGCGGAACTAATTTGGTGGATATCGATATACAAATGTATAGGTAGATTAGATACAGACAGCAACAAAGATATTGACTTGACCAAAATGCCATAAATGTGTACGCGGCTTTAATTTTGTGGCAATAAGACCGTTTACAGAATGCCTTTGCCACTTTGATGAACGATATTTTTAACAAAGGTGTAATTTTTAGATTGTTCATGTAATAATGTAATTCAACCAAACAATTACAATGAAT
Source organism: Adoxophyes honmai (assembly GCA_005406045.1). Taxonomy (NCBI): domain Eukaryota; kingdom Metazoa; phylum Arthropoda; class Insecta; order Lepidoptera; family Tortricidae; genus Adoxophyes; species Adoxophyes honmai. Next base: position 120,936 of record BHDV01010278.1, read on the forward strand.
TGCGAAATACAGAAAAAAAACTACATTATAAACATAAGTGAAAAATAGCTGAACTTTATCTATAAACGATATAGAATTACATCAAATCAGAAATCTAAATTTTTGCACTGATAATACAAACGCCTATCCTGTTTTTGAACATCATCCTTATTATGAAATTTATTCAATACGAGAAAGCAAACCTTTTATTAAGCTTAAACCGATTTTGTTTACAGATGGACAATTTACTGAGGCCCTGTGCGGACCTAGGCATCCAGGCAGACTCGCTCATAGAGTGGAAATACGACGTAGAGAAACAAGTAAGTCTCGGTAACAAGTTATAGAAAAAATATACAGTGGATCTGAGAACCTCCTTTTTTGAATTCGCTTAAAAGAATGGCTGTAAAGTCTGCAAAGGAATTTTCCTTGATATCCTTAAACAATCACCATATCATCGAGTCCCACTTTAATTAGAGTAATTTTAAACAGTTTAGTCGATTAATGAAGCTTTCAAACGGTCCACATATGGTATACATTATAATGAAATTCGCCGAGTCTAATCCCATTAGTAATTCCATCGTACAAAAGGAAAGACCACGAAATACAAAAAAATGCTTATGTACAACATCGTACATCGCTTATGTACGGACAGCTGCAGAGAAGAGTAACCCCCCGCCCATACAATGTTTCATTACTAGGGGGTTACCTTTCTCTGCAGCTGACTGTACACCGTGAATTAGTCTGATTAATTTGAATCATGTGAAGTGAATGACAATCAAGAGAAGCATGAAACAACTCGGTCAACAAAAAAGATTTAACTTTTTTTTATACTTACTCTTTTTTTTTTTTTTTTCAGATAGACCACATAGTCCTAGGCCGGGGCCCGCCCGGTGGCGCGTGGCATACGTTCCCCCCGGGCGTTCGCACACTGTCGCCAGGCGGCTGGCTATCCTTGCCGCCTTTGCCTGCCGCCGGCACAGGCCGGTTGCCAGCTCGCGCGGTTGCCAACTACTGTCGGCGGTACGTGCACAAGTGCAAGCTACAGGTCAGTACACGAGACAGCCCACATAGTGTTAGAGCTGGCAAATCCCACCGCTGCGCTGCTATTAGGCACACTGTCTCCAGGCGGCTGGCTATCCTTGCCGCCATTGCCAGCCGCTGGCACCGGCCGGTTGCCAGCTCGCGCCGTCGCCAACTACTGCCGGCGGTACGTGCACAAGTGCAAGCTGCAGGTCAGTACACCAGACAGCCCATATAGTGTTAGAGCTGGCAAATCCCACCGTTGCTGTTAGAGCGGGCGCTACTATGCACGAAGTATTACATGGAAATATTTATACCAAGGGTTTAGACTCTAAACTAAACCCTTAGAGTTTAGAATACATATTTCTGTTCACGACTTAGAAGTCACCCTGTAGTGCTAGACTAGCTGGCAAATCCCACCGCTGCTGTTAGAGCGGAGGCTTCCCGCGTGCCGTACCCTACTACTGCTAGCAGGCTATATTAACTTTTATTTAAAACTAGGTTTTGCCCGCGGCTCCGCTTGCGTTAAATTCGGGGTATCACAGAAGAGATAGCACATATACCAATTTTATAGCTTTCTACATTGAAAACTTCCACTCCTCACTTTAGGGAAATGGAGGGTTTTGAAGAGACAAAATGTAGCCTATGTCACTCTCCATGCCCTAAACTATCTCTACCTAAAAAATCACGTCAATCTATCGCTCCGTTTAACCGTAAAAGACGGACAAAGAAACAAACAAACAAACACATTTTCACATTTATATATTGGTACGGATACGATACAAGTATGCTATAACACTATTCTAACCCGTGTGGTGCCGGGTTAGAATAGCACCTCCCCCTTTCTTCCCGTGGGTGTCGTAAGAGTCGACTCTGGGAAAGGGTTAGTGTATTGTGGGCGATGGGCTAGCAACCTGTCACCGCAATATCACGTTTAACTATCTGGTTACCCTGAATTTGCTAAACGTGGCACTGGATTTTTGAATTCATGTGCTCTGCCTACCCCTCATGGGAATATGGGCGTGAGAATATGTATGTATGTATGTATAACACTATTGCTATAAATATTGTTAACATCACTTCCAATAAAACACACCGTGTGCCATTCCGTTGACCATCTTAATTCTTTTCCCAGCACATAACCTTTACTTATGAAATGACATGTCGTTCCAGCGCTACTTCCGCTCGGGCGTGATCGTGAGTGGAGTGACGAACGCTCCCCGAGCGCCGGCCCCCTGCGCCCGCGCCTGCCCGCGCGCCGCCAGGTTCCTCGTCTCGGGGTAAGTCCGCCTTTTCATGTCCGCCTTTTACCCATTTTAGACATGGTCGTGTGGTTTTAAGGGCGGCCACATTCATTACATTCGAAAAAATTCTGTTTCGGAATCGCGAATCGCAAAATGGAACGCACTAAATCCATACGACATGGACCAGCCACACAAATTCAGAAAAAATCCGGAATTCCGAACGGAAAGCTTCCGTCTGTATCTGGCTAATGCATAGGTTTGTATGGATTGACTGCATTCGATTTTCCGATTCGAGATTCCGAAACGGAATTTTTCCGAATGTATGTGTCCGGCCTAACACAGTGGTACACCTATGAAAAGGTACACGATGAACAAGTAGAGTTTTAAGTAATTCTTAACAACTTTTTAAATCGTTGAAAAGATATTTCTTTACAATCCAAAGGTGACTAATCAAAATCACACTTAATTGGGGCAATATAAGCATTTTTTTCGTGTCGTCTTAAACATTGATTATTTGTAAGATAGCTTACTTACTTACTTTGCGGAACACTGGTCTAACCCACTAAAATTCATGTAAAAAAACTGGATTACGATTATGAGTGAGAACATTTTTAAGGCTTACTTGTTGCTTGGTTGTGATTCTTGTGATGACGTTACGTGATATCAAGTGTTTCAATTTCAAAGCGAGATTGGATTTCAATTGTGAAATTGAAACCGATGTAGATTTTTAGTGTGTTAGACAATAGCGCTGCCGATAAAAAATCTGCCCGACATCCGACATAGTGAAAACGAACTCGAATATCCGTATAATAGACGAATTAAACGTACGTTTATCTTATATTCCAGATACGACACGTCTTGCGGCCGGCCATTCAAAATTGCATGTCGCCGTATAGTCGTGGCGTGTGGCGGCGGCGACCGGCCGAACACGCTCGCGCCTGCTGTGGCGCCACACGCCGTACATTCGCTCAGGGCCTTGCAGAGGGCGCTGCCGGCCCGAGCAATAACGGAAGGTAACATTGAATAAAAATACACGCCGAACACTTATTAGATAGATAGAACATCGGCTAGAAAAAAAAAAAAAAAACAAAAAAAAGTGACCAGCCCAACACGCCGTGCACTCGCTGCGAACGGAAGGTAAGCGACTAACTAGCGACCGGCTAGCGATCGGCTTGCAACCAATTAGCGACCAACTAGCGACCAACGACCTACTAGTGACCAAAGATCTACTAGTGACCAGTTACCGACTTACTAGCGACCTCCTAGCGACCAACTAGCAACCAACTAGCGACCAACTAGCAACAAACTAGTGACCAACTAGCGACCAACGACCGGGTAGCGACCACCGACCAACTAGCGACCGACTAGCGAACGACACCCTGCGGTCGGTCGTCTAAGATCGCATGTCGCCGTATCGTCGTGGCGTGCGGAGGCGGCGATCGGCCGAACACGCTCGCGCCTGCTGTGGCGCCGCACGCTGTACAATCCGTACATTCGCTCAGGGCCTTACAGAGGGCGCTACCAGCGCGGGCGATAACGGAAGGTAACTGGAGAACGAGAACTCTGTAATTGGCTTATGTCCTGGGTTAAAAAAAAGTAATTCTAATTAGTCCGTTTGTTATTATGGAAAAATAAAACACAATTTTTTTTCTTTTATCAATTGACTAAACATCGATAAAGTTATTGATCATCTAAATACCGGAGTGGGGGCTTGTGACGTCACGACTCGTCTCGACGATTGTACCCAGTCGTGACGTCACGCAAAACTTTTTAATTTTTTCCTTTGTTTTATAAAAGAAAAAGTTGTATATCGGGATCTTAGACCAATAAGGGCGATGATCGACGATGGTCAAATACCTATTGAGCTACCCTCCGAGTCTAACTTCCAAGCATAGAGGATAGAACCTATAGAGAAACAATGTTCGCAACCCCGGTCCGCAAATAGTTCGTTGATTTCAACATACTAAACGTCACCGTCACTGTCACAGAAACTGTACAGAGCTAATAACCGTAGAGAAAAAGGCACTAGCGTTACGCGCGATCTTGGACCGGCCAATAAGAGCACAGCGATCACTTCAATTGTTTTGCGGAATAATTTCCGAACAACCAAGATGACATTAGTACTCTATAGGTTCTATCCTCAATGCTTTCAAGTGTTTAACTCTCGTGTTTGTCCACAGATCCTCCTTTGGTCCTAGTAGTGGGTTCCGGCGTGAGCGCGGCTGACGCGGTGTGGCTGGCCCTGCGCGCCGGATTACGCGTAGCGCACGTTCACAGAGACCCGGCCGACGCATTAGCACGACTGCATCCCCACACATACCCGGATTATTGCCAGGTAGGACTACAAGGCATGAGCCACATACATAACACATCACATCACACTCATCATAAATCACACTCACCACACATCACACTCACTCTCATCACATCACATCACACTCACTTACCACACATCTCACTTCACACATTTCACTCACCACACATCACACTCACCAGCTCACCACACTGCACACATCATCACACCACAAATAACACTTCTCACATCCCACTCATCACACATCTCACTTCCCGGCCGACGCGCTCGCGCGCCTGCATCCCCACACCTACCCGGATTACTGCCAGGTCGGTCCCACAGACCCCGCGACTGGTCAGATGATTTTCCCAAAATTTCTATTCGCATTTTGCTACCCATGTTTTTTACTAAAGCTCATTTTCAAAGTAGCATTTTTCCAGTTAGAATCAACATAGAAACACTGTCACGCGGAGCTCCTATTCCTGCGTTATTTTGGCCCTTCGGGCCGATGAAAACGGGGCATAACCTAAACCTAAGGACCGTATCGTTAATTATGGAAACAGGTTTGTAGTACTCAAAAAAAGTTATATAATAATATAAATGTAATATATAAATGTCAATCTGTCAAGTATTGAGTCTAATATTGGATTCAGTACAAAAAATATTGAGAACTGTTGAAAATTTCCAAGATGAAGGGTCTATCCGCGAAACAACGATTTTCTATTGTGACCAAATATAGCGAAGGATCGGGTATGACGATGAGAAAAATTGCAGAAATGGAAGGTGTTAGTCTGAAAACAGTTTATAGCACTATCAAACGGTTAGGCATGAACCATACTTTCAAAGATTTACCTGGTCGAGGTAGAAAACGTGGTCCTTTGCATCATAATTTGGACAAGAAGACATGCGGGCAGTTTGCGAGAAATTAAGGTATTTCCACTCGGGATTGTGCGAAAAAATGCCAAACTTCTTTAGCAATGCTTCAACGTGCCAATGAAAGCAACATGCTGGTAACCTATAAGAAACAAAAACAGCCAAAACGCACTAAAACCTAGGAATCTAGCGCTAAAACTCGGGCTAGAAAACTGAACGATAAAATTTTAACTAAAAACAAACAATGTATTATTATGGGCGACGAAACTTATGTCAAACTTGACTATAAACCCTGCCTGGGCCGCAATTTTATACCGTAACGAAAGATGCAAAGGTCTCTAAAGAGGAAAAATCAATTTTTTGCAAAAATTTTGGCCAAGAGGTAATGGTTTGGCAAGCTGTTTGTCTATGTGGGATGAAAACGACTCCGTTCTTCGTTAAGGGTAACTTGAATGCTGATATTTACAGGAAATAATGTCTTCAGAAGCGGATATTTCCACTTATTCGCAAGCACAGAGGTCGCACATTATTTTACACCGTTTAGCTGCCTGCCACTATGCTCGCCATGTGTGCTAGATTGACATAGAGGGAATAACGTCGACTTTGAACCAAAAACGTTCAATACCCCTAATTGTCCTCAGATAAGTCCCATAGAGAGATTTTGACCTCTGATGAAGGCAAGATTAAGAAAACATATTAAGCCAACAGATAAAGTCGAGAAATTAAAAAAGACAGGATTCGTACGTATAAAACCTTCAACACTTTAGCTGTCCAACGGCTAATGAAAAACATTAAAAGCAAGATCGGGAAACTGGCCAAGGGGACCAGTAAATAAAAATAAGTTACTCTAATTATTGTGTTTGCAAACTCATATGTATATGAGTTTAGTTGTTTTCCTATAATATAAAATGTTCCCACAAATTACGAGTATTTTACTTGTTTCCATAATTAACGATACGGTCCTTACCTACGTTTCTGTGTCGATTCTAACTGGGAAAAATGCTACTTTGAAAATAAGCTTTAGTAAAATATTAAACTGGGTAAAAAGTCATTTGGAGAAAAATGCGAATAGAAATTTTGCTATTGTAAAATAATGGTTTTGGAAAAATCATCTAACCATTCGACCCCGCTAGTGCTATTTGTGAACCGCCCTACGCATTAGCGCGCCTGCATCCCCACACATAACCGGACTACTGCCAGGTCGGTCCCACAGACCCCGCGACTGGTTACATGATTTCCCAAAATCATGATTTCCCAGTATCAAAATTTCTATTCGCATTTTTCCCAAATAACTTTTTACTCATGTCTTTTACTAAAGCTTAATTTCAAAGTAGAATTTTTCCAGAATCGACACAGAAACAGTGTCGACGGATAGACGGATATGTCAGTTACTTTTTATCCCGAAAAAATACATAGATCTCGTAGGGAGTGTACCTTCTCTCTAAATTCCCAAGGCGAATCTATTACAATTTTCAACAATTTACATTTCGTCCACAGGTCTACAAAATGATGATGGATGGGCCATCAGGCAACCACAAGAACTACACTCCGTACCCCCACCACAAAATCGCGGACGTCGCCCCCCTCTCCAGCAAGAAGCCGCCCAAGATGGCGGACGACGACGAAGACTGCCTCAAAGTCGTCAAGCTCCTCAACGTCGTCACAAACGACCTCGTCGAACTCAAAGTATCCATCATCACTATCCTCATTGGCTCCAAACCGGACCTTTTCTTCCTCCAAACCAACTTCAATCTGAACTGCATAGAGGTCAACGACTGTGTGACATGCACGGACGAAACCAAGCACGCGGCCAAAAGAAAAATCGAGGATAATAGATGTTTTTTGAAAAACCACTGGCATTACTTCAAGTCGGTTCTCGGACAAAGCATCCAAAGCTGCAAGTCGAGGTACTTAAACTACACAGAGGTCAACGGTAACGACACAACATGTGTCGTACAGGATTGTAACAAACGCGAGTGCAAATGCGAAGTCATGCCTTTTTCTGATCCGTTAGAGAATAAGATAAAGTGTTCGTGTCAGCCGACTAACCCGTACTCAAGTGGCATTGGGTTTGGGATAGACCCGAAGAAGGAAGTGGACTGTCGAGGGAACCCAGTGGCTATCGACAAAGGCACTCACGAGATGCTCTATGCCCCCAAAGGCATGTATGCCCTCGGTCCGTTGACTGCGGACAACTTTGTCCGTTTCATTCCCGGAGGAGCTCTGGCATTGGTAGCACATATTCACAAGGAGCACAAAGCCGAATGACTGGACTTGCCATACTGATAACTCTATAACGTAACAAATAACAGCATTATGTGATCACATTGTTTTTTTTTACAATAAATATTTTTTTATACCGTAACCTGCTTATCATTTGTTGTTCAAAGATAGTTTTTACTTTGGTGAGAAATGCCACTGGCAAGTATACAAAAGTGTGCTAAAAACTCCCTAGGGTCCTTCAAAGTTTCAAACAAATATTATTTAAAATTCAAACATGAATGAAAAACTCATTGAACCGATTTTGCTGGACTTTAACAAAAATACCGCTGGAAAATATGCTTAAAAGACAGTGCCATAGAGCGTCTATGTCTATGGTATTTAGAACGTAAATTCGATATCTATTTCGTTTGCGAATTGACGCAAAAGTGTATGGAGCCGTGCCGATCGCGGCAGTTGTGCAAACGTTCCGCTGGCGGCGCTGTCTCAGTTCAGTTTCCATACAATTTTGCGATAACTCGCAAACGAAATCATTATCGACTGCATGATCGTTTTAACACATTCACGACCAAGCCTAAAATCAAAACATCTGCGCGGAACCGAGTAGTCTATAGCTAGTACAAAATGAACCCGGCTACCGGGTCCCTGGTATCTCGCGAATGTTTTGAAGAACCCGGGAGCCGGGTCCTTGGTTCTGAATGTGTTAAACACACTACCACACTAGTGTGTAGAATAACACCGAGAGAACATATTGTTCTCTCCTTTCCAAAAAAAAAAGGAACTTAATCTAGAATGAAAATAAACAATATTATTGTCACATCCATTTTACTACATAAACACTAACATTCAGTAAATTTATCCATTAAACAAGTAAGTATACAAAACATGGCACTTCTCTTAAATACCACAATAAAAACATTAACTATATTTTTGGTGGGAGCCGAACAACCATTATCCTTCATTCTACAAACCCATTAGGGTTTCTAGAATCAATGTTAGTGATATATCTGGTTCGGCTATAACAACTTAAAATTAAAGCGTTAGTATAGCATCCAATTTTGACAACCATCAAATGGTTGTTATTAAAGCCAATTTAGAAATTTCCTCTAAAGGAACTTCTTTCTTATTCAAATATTTAATTAGTAAATAACTCGCAAAAGATAAGTGTATTGCGGATATCTATCCTCCTAAGGCCCATGGTCCTACGTTTAGGAATAGGACTAATGTCAAAATAAGTTTGAATTTTACATGAATGACACTAAGCATCAAATTCAAACGATCAAAATTTGGTGCTAGGCCTTAGGAGGCTAAGTCTCTGATAGGAAATTGTACGCGCGCTGTACATTTTTCCAAAAGAGAAAATTAAATAAAAAAGATTTACAAAGTTTAAAAATAGTACTGACTGATACACTAGTACCTTGACTAAATAAGTCACGTTATGTAATGTATCCTGCAAAACATTCACCAGAAAAGCCGACAATATTGAAACATCAAGCAAGACAACATTAATAATATATTATATCTATCTCAGAGTCAATTGTCCTCGCAAGTTGCCGTTAAACTCCAATCATATATTTATTAACAATTAATTATGAATAAAATAACATTAGTTCGGAAACTATATGTGTGAAGAACCTTATTTATGTCTTACAATAATCAATCTAACAGATTCTTAGTCAACTAATTTTTTACTAAAATGTCCCAGTCGGATAGTTTCACAACTAACCCTGTATCAATTTCAATAATGAAAATAATCATGATTTAATTATTTCACATTTGAAACATAAACAATAATATAACTTAAAGGACTTTTTAGGGTTCCGTACCCAAAGGGTAAAAACGGGACCCTATTACTGAGACTTCGCTGTCTGTCTGTCCGTCCGTCCGTCC
>BHDV01010278.1:131991-143631 GCA_005406045.1 Adoxophyes honmai
TATTTAAGGGGGGTTCCCATACAAAAATTCTGATTTTTTGCAGTTTTGGTACGGAACCCTTCGTGCGCGAGTCCGACTCGCACTTAACCGGTTTATTTTTAGTTAAATCAGCCCTAAGAAACTTTAACTCCCAACCTATACTTGCAAGTTGCTCCAACACCTTATATCTTTTACCAACAAATGCAACTAGTGTTTCCTGCATTATACATCATCTACATCAGTCATGGTACAGTACAGCAAATAATGTGCAAGATTTTCTCCATAATATAATAAGCAAGAGCATCAAGGATGCAAAGCAAATCCACTATTAAACAACCCCAATCTCCGCACTTTTACTTTGGCAGAATTTGGCTTAAATTAAACATTGTTGCTTAAAAACAGTTGAAATACACAATCAGTATGTTACTTAATATTCTAATGGCTTTCTTTGTAGTATTAAAAAATTCTTTATAAATGTACTTCTTTCCAAATTATTATTTTTATTCTACTGCCATTGAGCTTGTTTTTATAAATTTAAATTTAAAGAAAGAAGATAAAATTAAAGCTTAGAATAATGTACGAAACATTATGTATAAGTTTTTCATAAGAGGGAAGACAATATATTTTATATAAGTAGGTTTTGATTTGGTGCATTGGTACCACAGTAATAGTAACAGATATGTTTTATCAACAGGCTTTCAGGTATCAAAAAAAAACTGAGCTTCAAAATGTAGACAGTTACTATTGATAAAATTGACATTTAATCTTATTGTAAGCTTGACTTATATTTAATCATAAACATTAGTCATTGGTAATTGGTACTTTTAAAGTGTTGTTATACCATAATATAATTACCATTTTAAGTGTTCCAAAAAATATATTTTCGTTTTTTGTAGGGTTTTCACTTGTTTTACTTCCCAGCATTTTCCCTTACCATCCTTGGTAGTTTGTTACAGAAATAATCCATAACTTTCCATCATCCTTATTCAAATTATAGATAAGTTACACAACTGGACAAAACATTTATATGGATTAGGTTATCTCGTTAAACTTGCAACTTACTCATCCTTTTTGAACCACCCAATATACTCCAAGATATATCGAACAGCCACCGCAGCACTGTATGTCAACACACAAGAGATGATGTTGCCAGTAATCACTCGAAAGACCTTGTCAGCACGAGCGATGTACGCCAATCGTCATTCTAGTCCCGGTGGCATCTGTCGTGGGCGAGTCAGGACCGCTACCAACTGACGCAAATCATCAGCAATCACCCTAGGCAGGCCCAGATTAGCAACCTTCTCTACGTCAGGCACACCCATCGCAACTTGCATTAAAGCTGCATCCCGTAAACTTCGCAGACCAATAGTTATGTTCCAGTTGGTACGGTACCGTACATCACCCCTCATCTTCGGAGCTCGAAAAATAACATTCTGTCCTATGTAGAACCGCTCTCCCGTGGCCTCGTCGGTGAACTCCCACGGGTGTGTGGCGAAGGTGTTAATATCGCAAAACTCGCCTGGTTTTAAAAGCACGTAGAACCGGCGGTGGCCCTCGAAGTCTCGCCACCAGACGTTGGCCGGCCGCGAGCCGGCGTTGGTAAAGCGGATGTACACTCGGTGGTCAGAATTAATGGAACGGACCATCTCCTGAGCCCCGGTCTCGTCCACTTCGAACAAGAGAGCGTCGTTGTCTTCCCTCGCGCCGTCCCCGAAAATAGCCATCGTGGTATTGATGGTGTCCGATATTCCGTTTAAGATTAAGGTCCGCTAAACAGGCAACCGGTTGCAACGAAAAACGGGTTGCGTACAATGCGTACGTCACCGGCTCTGCTGGAGTTAGGTGACAACAGAAATTCAACCTAATCCCAGGATTCTAGTTTGTTTGATTACAATTTTCATGATTGACTTGTACCCCAACTTTTCAAGAACTGGCAACACTCTGACACGAACTGTCGCGAACAATGGCTGTGTGTGTAGCAGTAATCGGAAAAGATGTAAGTTTTATTGATCTAATTAAGCTTTTTCTACTTCTAATATGTCTTTTTGGCAATCATAAACTTGTTTTATCCTCACAGTGCTATCCGTTGCTCACTTGATCACAGTTAAAGACTTTCTTTCCTCTCTCTCACCTAAATCTCATAATTTTAATCAATAATCAATCAGTGAAGGAAGTGACACTGACATTTTGTTTGACAGTTCAGTGTAATAGTAACATTGAACTCATTGACGGGATACCTGTTGTTCATAACAAAATTTACCCTTTTTTGGGTACACTACGACAAAATTTCGTAAAATTATTTTCGCGTTTTTTATTTTATATTTAAACTTAGTGCACAATTTGACTTTTTTTCAGAATTCGCCATTGTATATAGGTGGAGTTGGCAATGATACTGGCACTGACAACGAACTGTCTCGCCAGTGGCTTGTACATACAGCATTAGATGCATTAGAAGAGCGGCTTGCATCGACCAATACTAACAATGCTGCCGCTGGAACAAACACCGCTCGAACTGATCTCCGGGATTTGTACTTGGGACTGCTTTACTCAACCGACACTCATAAGATGTAGGTATAAGTATGAACACAAATATATATTTAAAAAAAAATGTTACAGCACTAAGGTCCATATTATAATAATGCTACAAAAAACCAACTAAGTAGCTACTACTAAACAATACTAAATTACCCTCTAGAACCCTCCCAACCTGCTCGCCTCTTCGATTATGATTAAAGTATAATAATCTTTCATTTTTCAGTTATGGCTATGTAACAAATACCCGGATCAAATTGGTGCTAGTAACAAGTTCCACTTCACCCAGTGGCAGCAATATAAGAGATGCAGAAGTAAGAACAGCGTTGCGTCGCTTGCATGCGCTGTACGCTGACGCCATCTGTAACCCATTCCACTTACCAGGAGACCAGATTACATCACAGTGAGTATACGGATGAATGGATCATGTACTTAATGCTACAAAGGGAACACATGAATTCAAAAATCCAGTGCCACGTTCAGCAATTTAAAAGGGTTTAAACTCTGGTAAAATGAAATATCACCTTATTTTCCATAATTCTGATAAAAAGTGTAGTTTTATTAACGCTTATACTATTCTATACGGGTGGACGAATAATTTAACCTATGGGTAGTTTTATTTCATGTCTTTCACTAGAACTAGGAATGTTGAGTGATGTATCTGAAAGTCTTCTATACTTTGATCCTTGTTTAATTTTGATACTTCAGTTATCAGGTTGCTGAGATTTATATCTTAAATATTATTTTGTTGTTTCAGGAAATTCGACAAGCAAGTGAAGAGCCTGATGCTAAACAATGTCTAAAACATAGAACTGCGGTATTCTAAACAAAATTATAAATATTGTACTAACTTATTTTAATGGTGCGTTACATTTAATATTTAATAATCTGTTAAGTTATAGTCTCTTTTTAACTAGAATTACGATTGTATTGTGTATAAGCCCTTACAATTTGTCATCTTTGCATTAAAAAATAAAGTAAATAAAGCATGAAACAACGTTACGTATAAATGACTTGTGTTTGAATACTCCGCTAACCACATGACTAAAGAAAAAACCTGAATATATGAAAATGCAGTAAGGTTTTATCCTATTTCCGGAAATTCATATGTCTCATCAAATCTTAATCATATTTTAATTAGAATTGACCTGTATTGTCCTGGTGATTTTTATATTAATTCTTGCACCTAAGTACACAAATTGTCGTATCTAAAACATACCGAACTTTAGTCTATGAGCAGAAGGAAGCTGCATTATTCAGTGACACACTTTTTTTTATCTATTCATACATCTTGGATTGTGACGCATTTTGTTTCCATTGAATGCTTTTATTATTAAATTGACTGACAGGGAAAAATAAAATGGACATGGCAACATATAACTGTCAAACAAACCTACGTTCGGAAATATAGCTTTAATGGTTTATGCTATGGTTGAGGTGAACCGCAACTAAATGTAGTTTACTGTTGTATGTAGTTGTGTGTAGTTTACTGTTTATGTAGTTTAATGTTTGTTGTTTGTATTTCTTTATTTTTGCCCTATGGGCTTATGTGACTTTTTGTACGCAGCCCGTTTAAAATAAATAAAAAAAAAAAATATATATATTTTTTTTTTTGTTTTATCCCTTCGTATTATTTTAATATACTTGTAACAATATAATAACAGATTTTTAAGTATGTAGTTAATAGCATATTTTACAGTGCTTTTTGTTTTCATTTGGATAAAAAAATGATTAACGGCACATTTCTAAACGCAATTGAACATAGACGCCACCCGCGCAACGCAAATATGGCCTCTTTCTTTTGACAAAACAATTTGAGTCAAGCTGTTCTCCGGTTCAGCGCTGAGCAATCTTTCACATAAAGTTGTTTAACTCGACCGGGAATCCACGCAAACATGGTAAGTAAATCCCCAGCTTACTCTTCCACGCATTTATTCTCTTAAAATATATATTTCTATCAACCAAGTGTCGTGTCGAGTATGTTTTTAAGGTTAGGCCGGCACGTGTCGATTGCCACCTCAAAATTCACTCAGTTTTCCTTATAATCGCTATTAATTTTAGCTTAATTCAGTTTCTACGCACATCCTGGCAATCAAAACTAAATATTTGCTAAGGAATCCGTCAGTTTAAGAGCATTTTATTTTAAATTCCAGGCAGCCGCTGTAGTGTCAGGCAAGGACATCGAGAAGCCCCAGGCGGAGGTCTCTCCGATCCATCGCATCAGGATCACTCTGACGTCCAGGAACGTGCGCTCTCTGGAGAAGGTGTGCGCTGACCTCATCAATGGCGCCAAGAAACAGAAGCTGCGCGTGAAGGTCGGTGTTCCTATTTTGAACTTTTCTATTGTTTGTTACTCATCGCTAATTATAGTTACTAGCAGCAAACAGGCATCATCCTTGCCAATTTGGGCTGAATTTGTGTCATTATTAAGGCCGGCGCTGACTGCCGGCATGGCACGGAACGGCACGGCAAGTTATGCCGCAGCATCCTGTAAAATAACCCGTGGAATGCTTCGGCATGCTGTGGCATGCCGCGGCATCGTTGTATCAAAATAAAGTAACATGAATTCTAAACTCATAGTAGGTAATAAGATTTAAAATAGTTATATCAGTAACAAATCCTTTGCCATGACCTGCCGTGCCATGCCGGCAGTCAGCGCCGGCCTTTATAGTCCCTGGCAAGTTAAATCGCAAGATGTTTTCTAGTGGGCAGTAGTGGGGTAGTCTTCTACTTGATTTAAATGATGCCCGAACTTACCCCCTCCACAAAAAAGTCTTGCCATCTAACTTGCCACGGACTGTCTCAATACACAAAGTTCATGGATAGACTCAAATATCTGTGTGAATGAGCTCTTAGTATAAAGTGATCCTGTTGTCTGTGTTTGATAAGGATCCCAAAAGTACCCGTCGTAAGTGTACGATAAGGATCAGTATCATACAACGTTTTCGAATTTTTGCGAGTTAGGATCCTTATCAAACACAGACGACAGGTTAAGAGTGGTGCCAAATTGCATTTAAGCAAGTCCAATTTTTGCACATTCACATAGCCCTGTGATACATTATTTTTTTATGTTTGGGATTTTTCTATGAATATTTAGTCTTTTAGTGCACATGCGCCTTGATGAAGACACATTAAGTCTGTACTGGTGTGTTCACTAAACGGGCGCCAAATCAGCTCTCTTCAAAGTCAGTGTGCCTGTTCCATACACCACTCTGCTCATAGGGGAGATACAACTACACAAGTATCCAGTCCAGTAGTTCACAACCATTTTAGAAGACAAACAACATTTTCACTTGGCCAGTGGTCACCAAATGCATTAAAATTCTCAAGTTCAGCTGTCACATATCAGTAAGTGTGTGGACCACTTCTGATGGTTCCAAGGGCCACACCAGTTGGGAACTACTAGTATTATCGGTAAATAATCTAACAGCAGAGATCTTTGTCTGCAATTGAGCTAGGAATATGAATGTTTGTTGTTTAAAGGTTTTCGAGGCAAGGTTTTAATGGTAAAACCATTTCCATACTTTTCCCATACTCTAAAGCCTTGGCAAGATAAGATGCCAGAGACTGTGCTGAATGAGATACTCTGAGGCAGTCCGCTTTTGTTGCTTGAAGAGTTACTTTGATGACTTACCTAGTGATTACTAGTCAACTTCTTCTAACACAAACATTCCTCACTTCAGGGCCCCGTCCGCATGCCAACCAAGATCCTTCGCATCACCACGCGCAAGACCCCCTGCGGTGAAGGTTCCAAGACCTGGGACAGGTTCCAGATGAGGATCCACAAGAGGGTCATCGACCTCCACTCGCCCTCGGAGATCGTGAAGCAGATCACCTCCATCAACATTGAGCCGGGAGTAGAAGTCGAAGTCACCATCGCCGACGCGTAGGCATAACTGCCAATAAAGTTATTTTACTTTAGTTTTTGTTTCATTTAGATGTGCGATAGTGGGTGGATTGGTCTGGTTTGACTCTATATTTACATGCTTTCATAGCGCATTCAATGCCAGTTGAAACTTTTTCACATTCCGTGAACACACATACATGTTAACACATTCACAACCAAGCCTAAAATCAAAACATCTGCACAGAATCAAGTAGTCCATCATTATCAGCCGACGGACGTCCACTGCTGGACATAGGCCTCCCCCAAGGATCTCCACAATGACCGGTCCTGCGCTGCCCACATTGTCCATAGCTAGTACAAAATAAACCCGGCTACTGGGTTCTCGGTATCTCGCGAATGTTATGAAGAACCTGGGAGCTGGGTCCTTGTTTCTGAATGGCGATATTGCAAAACGCCACAAGAGACTGGACGAATGAATATAGGCTAGAAAAAAAAGGTAAAATGTAAAGGTATGTTTCAAGTCACTACCAATAGGCTGGTTTTAGAGTCACGCTGACCGTCGGCGCTGAAAGGCCATTATGTATGATTTCTTATGAAGCGTTTTTAGAAAGCACCGACGGCTCGGCGCTGATCACTATGTATTTACGCCCGTAGTCCTCAGCGCCGACGGTCAGCGAGACTAAAACCAGCCATAGGCGTGTCCTAAAACCCGATAAATATTGGCTAGTCCTCAAATCAAGGGTGTTCATGAGACACAGTAGGTAAAGCTTTGTTAATGTCGCATTTATTACCAAAATCTTCAAATTAGTGTGCAGTTGGCTATAGAGAAAGGGTAACTTCTGGGGCTTTGAAACCAGCCTTGTTTATCGCATTGTGCAAATGTTTACTTGGTAGCGAAAAATAGCGACTTGACATGTATAGTTTGACCTGTTGCACAACATTTTGCAAAACTAACATTACAGTTTATACATATACATAGTATGTTCAACCATGTTCATTTATAACTAAGAATCAAAATCCTGGCCCAAAATGCTAAAAAACAAATAACACGCGCGCGGGTCTCACTCGGTCTGGGGAATGTGTAAAGCATTTATGTGACACGAAAATAAGGAATAAACTTTTATGGTTAATTTTATAATTTGATCTTGTTTTCGTGGGCTTCACCCATATACATGCCTCATGCTGAGAATCAGTAGGGAGCGGTTGGGCGACCGCCCAGGGAGCCAGGTAAAAGAGGCGCCACATGATCCCCTTTGCAGCCTGTCGTTCTTAGTTGGGGGGCGCCAAAGAAATCTCGTCGCCCAGGGCGCTGGTAGTATTAAAACCAGTACTGCTGCTGACCATCCATGTGTGAATGATCTGTGCTGAAGTTTTAGAACATTTTGATATCAAATTCTTAAATCATTTGTTACAAAATAGAGGATGAGAGATGGGGGATAGAGTTGGGTTGAGTCTATGCTTGTGTTTGACTAAAAGACCAGTCTTTTGGGACGCTACTTGCGTCGACATCCTGGCCCCATCCATCGTCACGGGACAACAAAGCTAACGCAGCGGCAGAAAGGGCCAAATAAAAAAAGTAAAATACCATGTCTTGGTTCTGGCTATAACTTTGTTGCTGTAGGAATCGAAACCCTGAGTTCATGGGGTCCCGGTGCCATAATTCGAAAAGCGCCTGGTCGACGAAACTGGCGACCAACGGACTGGCAGCTTCTTTACTCTAGCCTAGGTATGGTATATCAATGCTTTACCCAAAGAATTAGCATAGCTATTCAAAAAGGAAATCCTGCACCATGGCACAGGAGCCCTTTTTAGATTCAGATTGATTTAGGATAAATTTAGTCACTTTTGATGATAAATATATTTATAGTGTACAGTCAAGGAATTGATATCTGTGCTACTTTGAACATTTTGTCGATTCTATTAACGTGACTGAAACTAGATTTTATTAATGTGAGTTATCCGAACAATTTTCAACATTTTCATAGTGAGTTTGATATTGCTTTGACTTTGATTAGTAGAAAGTATGTAATGTCAGTGACATTTCTTGTGAAAAGGTACAAAGTGGCACAGTAATCGATATCCTTGACTGTACCTGTTAGGTATCCATAAAGCCAAATAAATAGATAATTCTGGTGATCAATAAATTTAATTATAGCACACTTGACAACAGTATGCAAAGCAGTCACTAATTAGAAGTTACACATAAAATTGTATAGATAAAATAACAGTAAAGTTGAAGTGGCAAAATGGGCCAAAACAATATAATTGAGATATTTTGTATACAGAATTGGGATTAGTATAATTTTCTATTTGCAATTTTAAGACTGTTCATTTAAAGCTAGGATACAACAAAACAGCAGGCTGGTAAGAAAAAGTGAATAAAATTTAACTTAACATAAACTTAAATAAACAATAACATCACAAATAGGGTAGATAGAACACATACAATGTTACATAGTCAAAACCTTGACTATTTCTTGATTCATAGCCACATCTAGCAAAATTTTATACCTTATCGGTTTAGGTAGTTATAACAATATAAACAATCTTGACATGTCTTTTTGTTGAAATACGCAGTCTAAAAATGAAAATTGTTACACTATACAATTCAATTATGAAAGTAAATGATTTTTTCATACCTAAATTGTAAAATGTAAAGATTTTGATTTATAAAGTGTATGTTTAAATAAAAAGACACGTCAAGATTGTTTACATTGTTTTAACTACCTAAACCAATAAGGTATAGTTACAGACTGCCACCCACAACATTCCTAAACCTAAACCTAATTCCTTAGTCATCTCTTCCAACATCCATGTAAAGAATTTAGAAAATACACATTTAGTTATTTGTTTATAACCTGTGAGATTTGATTCAGTACATATGTACATACATAAGATGCGATATGGAATTAGAGATCAAAGTTGTAAACAAACGTGTTGCCATTGCAATAAAAGCAAACGCAATTAGGAAAACTTAAAATTCAATAATTACGCTAGATAAAAATGAGTACAACTAATTTATAAGCAGAATAAAACCGTGTGAACATATGTAAACATTTAAATGAACAAAGGAAATAGCACATCTTTTTAAATTGCAAATTTGCTTATTTTATAATTATGCCACTGGCAATGGTTAGAAATTGTAAACATTTGGTCCGTATTTTTATTCGTATTCATATTTATTAATTAATTGTCCAGTAAGACTGATGAATCGATGAAATATTGTTCAATTTGCAATGGACGACACTTAAAAGATCGTGGGTAGACCGCTTTTTTACCTTCGCGCTTAGTGTCCATTTTATACATCATTATAATTCGTTTTTTGACATCTGTCGAGATCGAATGTGTTCCCTCCCGCTTAAGCGTTCTGTTCTTGAGTTTTAGTTTGGTGTTTAGTTTTGTTTTATTTCGTTATTTGTTTTTGTTTCATTGTTAAATTTGTGTTTGTCGTTCGTCTGGATCCATACGAACACAAGTATAACGTCGTATTTTCAAAAGATATCACATAATATGCAACGAATATTGCTATGCATCAATAAACTAAAAGTTGTTAAAAAATTAATACAATAATATATAAATTAGTAACAAAACAGGTTTACTACCTCTGGAATGTCACTTTGACATTGACAGTTGGTTGTTTACATTATTGATCTCTAATTCCATATCGCATCTTACATATTCTCACACCTGTATTCCCAAGAGGCGTAGGCAGAGCATGTGAATTCAAAAATCCAGTGCCACATTTAGCAATTTCAGGGTAACCAGATGGTTAAACGTGATATTGCAGTGACAGGTTGCTAGCTCCAGGTTGATTCAGTCCCATTATTTAATTATAAATACAATTATGTTAATTCTTCTTTTATATCTACTTCACACAACAAGATGGGGTCTTGGAAATCTTGCTCATTTTTCAAATTGCCAGTTTTATCTTCAGACTCTGAGGTTGATGCTTCACCTCTCTCCATCCTCTCATGTTTTTTGAAATCTTTTTCTAAATTGTAACCTAATTTTTCAACTAGAATGTCCCGAAGTGCACATCGTTTTATTGGAAAGGTTAGATACTCTTTGGCAGCTGTCTGCGCTTCATCTAGAGTCATCATTTGACCAGTGGCTTTTACATGATCATCTACCATCTTTTTAAGACCTTCTAACACCTCATCAGTGAGCTTTGCTTTATGGTTGTACGTTTTATTGCTCGTAGCAAGGTTCTCATTCTTTGCATCGTCATAACAATCATAACCCAAAGTTTCAACTAAGACTTTCTGTAATTTAACCCTGGTCCCTGGAAAATTTAAGTACTTCCTGGCTTCCGCTAAAGCGTCATCTAAAGATATCATTTTGCCATTCACTTCTTTGTAACTATCTACAATCTGCTTCAGACCTTTCAATATCACGTCGCTGTATGTGTAAATACTACTGCTATAAGTTCTCTGCGTTCGCGTCTTGAGTTTGCCAGAGATACCGGCCTTTTTTCTGGAATCATCTAATTCTCGTCTAATTCGCTTGAGGGTTGAATCACTCACTCCCGTAGCTTTAGAAGTCCTACTTAATACATTACCAACGGGAATAGTAAAGTCACCAATCCGTTTTTCTTCTTCAAAAAAGTCCATTACTCGTATAATCATTTCCCGTTCTGGAGCAGTTATTGCTCTGCCTTGGTGACTCATTTTGTATTAAGTATTTTTATTATGAAATTGATGTAAACAATTCGCTCTTTCGTTTTTTTTTAGTCATTTTCAGCAACTAACTTCAACAAAATAATGTTGACAATGTTGACATTGACACTTGACAGCCAACTCAAAAATCAAATTCTGTGTTGCCGCGTAAAAAAGGTTGAAATAAACGATAGCTTTACACGATCCAACTCACCCAGCATTCATGTCATTAAGCTCAACAATCCATGGGAAGATAACTTATAGTATAGACGGTACGGCTTACAAACATAGAGGATAGGTTCTATCCTCAATGCTTACAAAAGACAGAAAAACGGGATAACGCCCATGTGTTTTATTCTTCTATCGTTTTCCTATCTCTAATAAGTACGATGACTAAGAATGTTCATGATTTTCTTAAGAAACAATTTTAGCGAATAATGAATAATGCCTACTGTTTGTTGAATGAGTGTACGAGTGATAGTTTAAAAGCTTTTTGAATTGTGGGTTAATTTAGCGCATCATAGGCACAAGTCACAACATATCTATGATCAATGTACCTACTATCTATTTATATTACATACATATATTTGATAAATAAGCAATATGGTTTTTTTTTTTTTTTTTTTA
>BHDV01010278.1:145628-158713 GCA_005406045.1 Adoxophyes honmai
AAAACGGGTATTAAGGAAATGGGCCTATAATTCCCCAAGATAGTTTTACAGCCTTTTTTATGGAGTGGTTTTATTAAAGTTATTTTTAGAGGTTCCGGAAAATATCCAGTTTCAAGAGACATATTGATCAAATGACTCAATACAGGTGCAATTTGTAACTTGCACGTTTTAAGTATATGTGTTTGTATGTCGTCGTATCCAGTTGACTTTGTAGAATTTAGTGACTGTATGATCTCTATTATTTCCTTGCAATCCGTAGGGGTCAAAAATATACTACCTGAACAGGTTTTTAAATTTGATGTGTCAAGATTTTGCTTATCGTAAGTTGATGAATTAGTTATATTTATGGAATAATCATTGAATGCATTTGCTATGTCGATAGGATTAGTTAGTACGTCATTATTAAATAATACCTCCCGAATATCAGCATTTCTGGGACTGTCTTTGGTAACATTTTTGATAATTTCCCATGAAGCTTTGCCTACATTTTTCGAGTTTTTAATAAATTTACTATTCTCTATTTTTTGTGATTGGTGTATACATCGTTTTAAGAGTTTAGAGTAGTTATGATATTGTATTTTTAAACTATTTTTTTTCAGATTGTTACCTGATTTATAGTATGTAAAACGCAATTTCCTTTTAGTTTTTACAGATTTTTTAATTCCCTGTGTAAACCAGGGTTTTGGTTTCAAATTTGTAGAAAATTTATTTTTTTTCATGGGAAAACACAAGTCGTAGAATAACCTAAAAGTAGTATAAAAATTATCGAATGCCCTTGATGCATCAGGTTCATTGTAAACATCCGACCACGATAGCGAACTCAGACAACTTAAAAAATTTAGAATGTTTTGCTCATGATAATCTCTTCTATAGTCATACCACACTTTGGGTGGCTGTATCTTACCGCTGACGTTAAACATAATACTTTGGGCAGTTTCGTGATCTGACAGGCAAATGTTGTGAGTTGCACTTTTAACCTCGGGTATGTTTGAAATTATCTGGTCAAGACACGCGCTCCGTCGGGTGGGAGTCAATATATGTAATTTAAAATTATGATTTGTTAATATTCTTGAGAGTTCCATTGCTTTCTCTGTTGTTTTTAACGTATCTATGTTGAGATCACCGGCAATCACAACTTTAAACCTAGTTCTACGCTTCAATTTATTTAAAAGGAACTCTAATTTATTAAAGAAAACATAGCAGTCGGCAGTTGGCGGTCTGTATACACACACTACAATAGTCTTTGTGGAGGGGACCTCTATACCACAACATTCAAATATATGCTCTTCTGACAAATCTTTTACAAAGTCTAGTTCTTTTGTTTGTATATTTTTTGAGCAGAGTATGCAGACTCCGCCTCTTTTTTGGAATCGCCTAGAAAAAGCTGCTGCCATCTGATACCCCGAAATATGTACTCTACTTTCACTTCCCAATTTAATGAAAGATTCAGAGAAACAAAGAATATCGAAGCGCTTGTTTTGTCGTGATAATTCGTCAAGTGTGAGTTCTATCAGTTCTCTCTTACTCATTAAACCAGCAATATTCTGGTGTAATACCGATAGTGTGGTGTTATTATATTACGACTCTTACTCTAACTTGCAACAGAACTGAGTATCATTCAGAGATCAATTATTCGAAAAAAACGATTTAGAACGAAATAACGATATTTCGGTTCCACCAAAAAGACTAATATGTCCACCGAGTGGACTAATTATGTTAATTAATAATAAATAAACAAAACAAAAAGCGGTAAACATCTTAAACAAAAATAACGTTCATGATATATTCTCATAATCATGAACAATCAGACACGTAAATACATTCAAAAAGTATATAAAAAATATTTTATGTCTGTCTACCGAAATGACAATTCTTTTCGGTGGACAGAATATACCTTCGTCCTCCGAAGACTAGGAAGCCTATAAGTCTTCAAGAAGCATGTATGAAAGTGGGAGTTTGGTGGCTCTTCCTGGTTTTAACGTTGACGTATCCAAACTTTCAGAATATACGTCCAAAAATTGTACACTTTTATGAACATTTTTTTCAATCAACAAACAGACTGCACTCTCTAATTTTTAATGGTTGCTGCATTCTGAAGTCATCAACTTCTTTCTAAGTAAGTAAGTTTCTTTGCTTTCAACATTCTTCTGTTTTTTACTGCAATACGTTCACCCATTTCATGGTACTACAATAACTGGAATCGAAGGCGGTATTTTGCGTGCGATGTACTTCTAAGTTTCTTTTTGTATGTTGATTTTTTTTCTGCATCGTCGCGCATCATTCCATTTTTCCTCCAAAGCTTATTTTGTATGTTTTTGTTAAATCTTCTACAGTTTTTTTTTACGTTTACAGAATTTACGTTTAAACATTCACTATTCAGTCACTAGTCATTAAAAGGAATCAGAAGCTAGTTTTTAAAGTAATAATAAGAAATTAAACCAAAATACAAGAAATCAATCAAAATACAATCATTTATCGTTTGGGTGTACAAAAAGTCCACCATAAAGACGTCCACCGAATGGACTTTTTCCGCAATGTCATTCACAACACCAGCCATTTAAAGGATTATTCAAAAGGCAAGGCATATTTACAATGTTTGATTGCTTAACTAATTATTAAAAACGTTTGGTGGATTTATAGCGATGTACTTACAAAATACAGCAGTAACCGGAAAGACAATTCAACATTGACACCACCAAATATTCTTGTTAACACAACAATATCGTCTGCTGCGCACAAGTCACGGCAAAATGGCTGCTAACAGGGATAGTACGATAGTTAATGAGCTAAATTATAAGTCCCGGTCTATTCATTTGACATTTCCCTAATTTTTCTAGAATTTAAAGTAATGTCCACCAAAAAGACAAAAAATGTTGTGACAAGATTCAATGATGCAAAAAATGTGTCTTATTTCCATCAATTTTTTTAAATCCTATTAATGTTAAATGGAAATCATACATAGATTAGGAGAAAATGGCATTTTTGTACAATAATAAAAGAGATGTATTTTTTTAAAGCCACATTCTATTAACAGGTGGAATCCGGACAGTCCACCGAAGTGGACTTTCAGTTACATTTGTGGTGATAAACAAAATAAATAATTACATTTATAGAAAATATGATATAGTATAGTCTAGTCCGTTTACTGTACTTTATAGTTATGATGTAAATTGAATGCAATTATTAAAAATGTCGTATATATTACAAATGGACATGTTTTTTTAGGGTTATGACAATGACCCAAATCATCCACCGTATAAACAATTCTTAATTGACTTTTAAGGAGCAGGTTCTTAATTCATGAGAATCTTTTACAATTGAATGGAATATCAACTTAATCCATCAGTCACAGATTGGACTGTTCAATTAAAACTCTTAACTTCAGCTTCACTTCTCCATATTCTGCTCTTCCCTTAGCAAAATGGATGAAAAGCAACGGCCTGGTAATGCTGCTCCCACACGGCTACGACGGCGCAGCATCAGAACACTCCTCCTGCCGTATGGAGCGGTTCCTGCAACTGACAGACAGCTTGGAGGCGGCCCCGGACTCCGAAGCAGTATGCTTGCACGTCGCCAACCCTACCACACCAGCTCAATACTTCCATCTGCTGAGGAGACAGGTAAAAGAATGATGCCTAGCAAGGTCTTTTCGAGATTTATCTGAGGGCGCCATGCCCGTAATGGCATTGCTGTTAAACGCTGATGAATTTTTAGAAAGATCTTCATTTATCTTAATACCTGAAGAGACGATCCTACATACCCATCTACTGCACCCCAGACTGGAGACTTGTGTGAAAGTATGTGTAAAGCTTGATTAATTCAAAACAAAAGGGTATAGAGCAAGGTGTAGCGCTATCCATGACCATAAATATACGGACTTTTAATCTTCACCTTAGTTGCGTCCAGTGTGGTTGAGCGGCTTTTTGGTAAAAAGTGCTGGTTAAGGTTTTTGACAGCACTTTTTACATATGTTCTAGCTGCTCTACATAGAAGTAATTGAAAATCTTAGTAGGTACTGTATTACGAATCACGATGAACAGTTATACCTTGATATAAGTTACAGTGTTCAGCTAAATCCGAGGCTGACCGTTCTTTCTATTCTAGATGGTTCGCAACTATAGGAAGCCCCTGGTGGTGGTAGCACCAAAGGTGCTGCTCCGTCTAGCTGATGCCGTGTCACCGCTATCAGATTTCGCTCCCGGAACGCATTTCAACCCTGTTATTGGTAATTTTATGCATTTATATCTTGCACTGGCTGTGATTTCTCATGCCTTGTAAACGACACAGACATCCCCTATAGTTACTGTCACAAGAGGCTGCACTATACACCTCTTGGTTGTATATGCAATCTGTCTGGCATTGCAGATATCTATGGGCAATGGTGATTGCTTATTATTGTTAGGCACCCCGAACTCGTGTTCCTTCCTCATGATGTAAAAACAAAGGATGATTCTTCTAAACTTATAACAGTAATTACAGCCAGGTCTATAATTACCCCTAAAGTTTTAGACTGCACTTCAGGGACCAGATTCGTTCAACGTTAACCGTGAACGTTGTCCTTCTAGGTGACCCATTAGCGGACCCTTTAAAGGTGAAGCGAGTGATCCTAGTCAGCGGCAAGCACTACTACGAGCTGCACAAAGAGCGAGTCAAGTCCAAGATCGACGATGTGGCTTTAATACGGCTGGAATCCCTCAGCCCTTTCCCGCTGCAAGCGCTGCAGAAGGAGTTGGACAGATTTGGCAATGCTAGAAGTAAGTGCATCTAGGAAATAATGTTTTAAACGTGACAAATAAATTTACTTTATTATTTAATTTATTTTTTAATTCGCTTTGGAGGGTTTATCTAACAAATATTACGTATCTATCTACTTAAAAGGTGTTAACGCAGACCTTAACGCAGCTTCATCTTCTTGAAGTAATAGAAATAATGTAGGTGAATGTAGTGACAATTTACTTACAAACACTACTTTTCTAACAATGCTCCTTATATAAAATCATTAAATCACAAATTGTCTGTTTTATTTTCAGAGTTTATTTGGAGTCAAGAAGAACATAGGAATATGGGTGCTTGGTCATTCGTCAAGCCTCGTTTCGAAAATCTATTAGGACGAAAGGTATGAAATTTCATAAATAATACTCTCACTATCAAAGTTCGGTTTAGCAGTAACATAAAATGCAGTTAGTTAATCAGCTTTCCTTTCCAAAATAATAGGTGGGTGTCATCGAAAAAAACTTGTGTTAATACTTTTTTTTCAGCATTTGTAAATTTTGTTTTCAATATTATACTAAAAGTGGTTACTTATCGTGACATACTGATTTTCCTTTGGAATGTTTTACGTGTTATGCCTATCCAGTTTGGCAATTACAGGTATGATGTAAGTACGTAATTGTTTTCTTGCTCAAAATCACAAGCACCCATTGATGAAGTTGTAAATGAAAAAAACTTTTTTCATAGAACGCTTTTTTTATATCAATACCTAATAATAATCATAACCCTGAGTAAAACTATTTACAAATTGGGAAAAAATGGTGTTCTGGTTTTCTTTAAGATCCTAGCTAACTAAGTACATGTTTCAACGCTTTCAAAATATTCTACCTCTAGTACGGTCTTTGGAATGATTTTCGTCTACAAATCTGTCAATACCTACCTACTAGTCGAATACTGCCATGTAATCAACACTCTAATCAAAGTTTAAAGTGAATTTTCCCCGGCTCGTTGGCCCAGCGGTCGCTCTACTAGCTTGATCACGGTCTTTCCTATCTAGAACGTAAGAAACTTCGATCTAGAAATTTTATATCACATTTACTAACTTTATTTTACCCGATAGTAACTACCTATAGATCTATACAATATTTATCCCTTTCAGATCTGGTTAAGAGGGCGCACACATTTTTTACGAACGTAATATAAGATCAGGTGGGAGAAGAGAAATTCAGGGGCAGGGCAGTGGTAAGAGGCACCACAGACCATAACTCGTCGAGTTATGAGTGATTATGGTCTGTAGAGCCCTCTTATCCCTGCGTTTCTCTTCCCCCACCTGACCTTAGTGGTTTTGGACCAATGTTTAAAAAATCGTGAAATGTAAATTAACTCATATTTAGCCATGAAAAAAATATGGTTAGACTAAACATATTCTGTAAATTTACAATAAAATTGTTTCATTTGTAATTACATTAAAATCAATGAGAAAAAAAATAAAGTAATGGTTCAACTTTCAAATTATGTAAAATGATATTTGAATAATAAAAACCAATAATTTGATTCATGTTAATCCGTTAATCCCCAGTAGACTATATTGTCTATCAGATAATAACAAGTTTATATCGTTTATGGTAAATTTTAATGGATAATTTTCAAGTGAAAGACAGCTCTGACGCGAATTTTTGTGAAAACCCTTCAACAAATTGGCTAAGTAAAAGAAATCTGTGTTGCTAATAAAATATTTTTTTCCGTTAATCCCTAGAAAAAGAGTTTATTTATATGTTACAGTAGTTTTTCTTTAAAAACTTAAGGATTTATAGCTTTCTAAAGCATTGGAAAAACACCAAAATCACCGAATTTTGTGTGCACGCTCTTAATACAGTTACAAAATATAAGCAGTTATAGAAACTTTACCGTGTGGCTTAGAATAACACCTGTCCATTTCTTTCGTGGATGTCGTAAGAGGCGACTAAGGAAATAGGTTAAGGTATATTTTAGGCGACAAACTGTGACTATTGTACCTGCCAACTTAGAACCTAAAATATGCTATAAGTAGCAACGAATCGTGAAATAGTCACAATATCGTCAACGTAACGTTTCGTGTTCGTTGCCTACCCCATTCGAGAATACGGATAAAAAGTTCTTGTTACTATTAATATTACTAGTTGTCCAATTTCAAGGCTACACTTTTTCTATTCATAGGGTCTCTCTCTTTATAACCAAACCTTGATTCTGTATGATGTGTGATGTATCTCGAATAATAAAATAATTTGTGTGATGTACCCAGTTATTCCAAAAAACAATATCCACTACTCCCCGGCTCTTGCCCACTCTATTTAATTAAACCGCCCTAAAAGCAGCTTACCAAAATAAATTCGGTAATGCGATTAAATTCGAATTATTAAAAATTCCTCCCTCAGAATGTTCGTTACAATGAAATTAAATAGATATGAATAAGTATAGACTCGAGTTCTCGAGTAAAACAATATAGATAAACACTAAATGCAATGTCTAGGTCAGCCTAAAATGAAAACTAGAGATAGCTAGATAAAAAAAAGTGACAGACGAACGGACGAAAAGACAGGGAAGTCTCGATAATTAGGGTCCCGTTTCACCCTTTGGGTACGGAGCCCTAAAACTGATATAAATATATGGCACTGAGGCTTACCAGATTATTCGAAGTTATCTGTATAGGAAATTGACAGACAATATATTCAGACAGATCACATGATCTGACGATGACGTTAAGTACATCACTTTCTCTTTTTATCTCTAGCAGGGAGAGCTAAACTGAGGATATGTTTTTTAAATAAAATATGTACTAATGAGGAAGACCGAACGATAGACCATGTCAAACGAAAACCCAAAAGCACAGACGTTATTCTCAAATGGGGTAGATAGAGCGTACGAATCGTTACGTAGTCAAAACCATGACTATTTCACGTATCGTAGTCAATTCTAGTATATTTTATAGGTTTTAAGTTAAGAGCTACAGTAGTGACAAGCTGCTAGCTTGCTAGGTACGACGCCTAAAAGATAACTTAACCTTTTTCCTTAATCGTCTCTTCCGACATCCACTGAATGCAGAAGTGGTATTCTACAACCGACAACACACGGGCTTCAAACGGGTGTCAAAAAAAAGAATCAAAAAAGTGTGAATATTTTAAGTGTGTGATGTTATTTTTTTCTTTGCAGCTAATATACTCAGGGCGCGCTGAGGCGCCTACTCCTGCCGTCGGAGCTTCCGTTCTGCACCGGAAAGAAGTCGAACACATCCTGAGGGATCCCCTTTATAACCTCAAATGATCGAAGTATCACGCTTTGATAACCCTAAGTATACAGAGTGATGAAACGTAAGTAGTGAATATGTATCTCTTACTGTTTCACTTTAGTGAACGTAATAACAGGCATGTGAACATTGTTTGTTAATCAGTTAATACTTAAAAAACATCCAATCAAAACAGTGGGTAGAGTCAGTAGAGTCTGATATGGTAAAATTGTTTGCTCAAAGTCGGCTTCTTAACATTATTTTGCTCCATTGTCATTCAAAGTTAAGTTTTGTACTTTGATGTTTCACTACATACTCGAAGAAAATAATATCTAATATGTTTTGGGAACTTGTTGTTCACATAACATTGTGTTAGGTTTAAAATAATAATTATTTAAATAATGCATTTATTTGTATAGAGTGATTGTACTGATTTTAATCAAATAAGGACATGAATAAAACTATGAAAATAAAATTGTTACTGTTATTTTGTGGGTTTTATTTTGAAACCTTTTCAATATTTTACATGGTAAATCAAATCATCCTTACATTCGCGTTTTGGAAAAATGTAATGAAAAAAAAACTATGATAGCGCATACGCATACCTCCCAGCTTAGGACGGCAACGCGCAAGTCGAGTCGCAAGCAGACAGGATATTTATCCCGCGCGTTAGTCGACTCGTGCGTGCTACCATGCGAAACCTTCTGGCCTCTTTAAACATTTTTTTTCGTAAAAAACATACGAAAATATCACATGCGTTTCAGTACAGTCAAAGAATTTGATAACTGTGCCACTTTGTACCTTTTCACAAGAAATGTCACTGTGACATGCCATACTAGCTACTAATCAAAGCAATATGAAACTCATTATGAAAAGGTTCAAAGTGGCACAGGTATCAATTTCCTTGACTGTACATACAGATACTTGCTACTTAATATTTTATTCAGCCGATGGAAATTTTTGTCATTAATTACTAAAAATAAATATGATTAGATTTATTTATTTTTGTAACACATAAATATCTAAGTACCTAATTTTTACTTAATCTTAACAAAATCAAGTCCCAAAATTGTCCTATTAAATTAACATTATCACAGCATCTCTTAACAATCGTAATCGTCGTCCAATCCAATCCATTGATTTTTACCAGTATCCATTGTCTCATCCTATAATCTGTAACTAATATCCACATAGATTTTTGGTAATCCCGACCTAGACTTACTTACATCACTAATAGATTGCTCTTCATTTTAAATCTAGTGTTTCTAAACAGACTTGCCTTTATAATTTTCTTCTCCATAATCCATAAGAATACCAGCCAGAAATATCGCGAAATTCTACTTAGTAGTAGGCACGTAGTTTTCGGCGCGTCACATATTTGCAAGGCAACGCTTTTCAAAATTTTTATATACTTCTTCAGTTCTGCAAGAAGAATAAAATTATGTGCAAGTGACAGTAGTTGAGCAAATTAACGTTTTAATTCTGTAAATTTATCCTAAGGTCTGTCGAATGAGATTTTTCTGTTTCTGAGTCTGTCAGTCTTGAGTTGTAATAGCTACACTTGAAGTTTCACCCGTTGTAATGATTGCTCTAGCTATTGCCGGCAACTTCATCTGCGTAGAGTTCTTTTGTTTCAACAAAACTTACTAAAAGTAAATTAAAAATTAAAGTTAGTCGTCATACAAAAAACTTTTTGTACAGAGCCTTTCGTGTGCGAGTATCGTGTATCTCGCATTATACTAATTTTATACCGTATCTGGTTAGTACAAGTAGTAGTTTACGTGCTTAAAACCATGTAAACAATTTTGACGTACAATCTTGACATGTCTTTTTATTTAAATATCCACTATAAACATAAATCTTACACTTATATAATTTAGCTATTAAATAATATGATGTTACCGAAAAAACTACATGTCGAGATTGTTTACGGAAGAAACTAGATAGAAATAATTTAGCAAGAAATAAATTTTTACCTCCAGGAGACCCAACGTTACATAATGAACGGTTAAAATTGATGCTTGATGTTAGTCAAAGGTCAATTTTACTTTAACGTTTTGTACATACACGGGGCTTAAATAGGTTGATTATCAGTTCTAAGACACAACCACGTGTCCATCCTACAGTATTATTTTTAGTTTTCTGAACTCACCTCTTATTGGTGACACTATCCATCAGATTAACAATGTACTTGGGGCAGGCTTCGTAATGCATGATGCGGGCGTGGAAGAGCAGAGCTTGGCTCAGGCAGAACGTAATCTCCATCAGAGGCCAGTGTGCGGGAATCACCCCGCTTTGGAATCCCCAGGAACTAAGAATCTGTGGAAATTGTTTGGTTATTACAGTGTTTGTCTAATTAACAGAATAATTACTGTTGGTCACCAGCTGGAATTCTCTCCTCTTTAGTGAGTAATTACTTCTAATTTTTGTTTTAAGATACCAAGAAGCTATACACATAATACCAAATATCTAAGATTGTAAGTATGAATGTAATGTCGCATAGTCAAGGAAGGTTATTTCGTAGAAAACTATTTACCAGCACAGTAAAATGTTATAGTGACATTCCCCTTAGTTTTGCAGCTCAACTGCTACAATTTGTGGCAAAAAAATCAAGTAACGTCTCACTATTGGGCACAGGCTTCTTCTCAGTATGAAAGTGAATGTCTGTATGAGGGGAGATTTGTAGCAAATATTTGCAAAATTCTTATAAGTACTTACAACTATGCCAGAAATGGTTTGGTCAGCCTACTCCATTTGGCAAAATAGTTGTGACTGGATGTATGTATGTAAATAAGTAGGTATTACCTGTAGTGACGATGTGATTGGCATCAAAGAGATTCCCAGAGACGGCGACGCTCTAAACGCAGCACCGGCGAGGAAACCCGCGGGCAGCGCGTAGAGCGCGCTGTCGCGGCCGTTGGCGCGACACAGCAGACATACTATTAACTGGAAACACGTATGAGTGTGTGAAGATGTGGGACACAACAGCTCCTTAACTGTGGGTTTATTTATTTATAGTATTTTATATCTGTTGTTAACTGATGTAACTAAATGTGCATATGTCCTTGCTTAACATAATTTGTACTTGTTAAAGGTTGAAACACAGACATGTACCATGTGCAAGACGTCACAATACACATGCATTTCTAGGGTTCCGTACGCAAAAGTTGAAAACGAGAGCCTATTACTGAGACTTCGCTGTACGGGGTAGTTCCCATTTTCCAACCTATGCCACCTAAATTTAATGGCTTTTCCTTGGAAATTCATGTCTTACTCTATAAATCCCGATGTATCCCCCGAAGAATAAACCAAGCTTCAGACTTGAGAGCTTCACTGATTTGATTGCTTTAGCTGGAGTCATAATTCGTGGAACTATCTGTCTGATTATAGTCATCGCGCAGCCTGCGCCGAAAAGCTTCAGGGTGCCCTGAAAACATAAAATGTATTAATATGCTGCTGGTCATTCTATACGTTTCGTTTAAGGTTAGAATCAAATCCTCACACGTTTTCGGTTTCGGGTGCTCTTGACTGACCTTTTTCTAAAATGTCTCCGATTTGGTAACGGAACGTCCGTCTAGGTTTTCCTCTCCCAACGCACACTTCCGCATTCCTCTATCTTCTTTCATTCATCGTCTCTATACATACATACATACTTACATACATACATAACCGTCACGCCTTATTCCCTGCGGGGTAGGCAGAGACAACAGAGCGCCACTCACTTCTATTCTATAATATAGATATTATGACCAAACCAAATAAGCATGCTTTTTTCTATCTTAGTCTCTACATATATCTGCTTTCACCCCAGTTCCCTGATTAGTGATCACAGTCATTATTTCCTATTATGTCTTTCAGTGATACTCCTTACTAGACATGTAAAATAAGTTAATTCAGTTAAATAATCGCAATACCTTTAAAATGTAGTTTATACAGTTTCCGGAGTGAGGGCAAGCAGGACTTCTCCCTTTGATTCCTGTCATCGGTTCGCATGTTTCCTTAGACACTCGAGGTGGTATGAATATCCTAAAGAAATAGAATTAGAATTCTAAATTGAACTCACAGAAGACTGAGGTAATATTCCAGTTTTAAAGTACCTACATACCGATTATGCCAAGGTCTTGCAAAAATAAGTTATCCTTTAAAAAGTGTTTTTTTTTTGTTGACTATACCGTTTGTCAACTATACCTACTTCGTTGTTACGAGTATCAATGTGCACCAAATGTCAAAAGCAATCACAACTCCCGTCGAACTGGCCTGCGCAGTCAGGTTTCCAACAGACACTCGTTAGTAATATCCTTTTTACCGCCGTTTATTAAATATTTATGGTTGTCAAATCCTAACGTTTTTTTTTTTTTAATAATCTTTTAATATTACTCGTGTATTGCCTAATAGCGGTGGATAAGTTAGAGCGAAACATCGCAACAAAAGACTCATAATCATAACCGTACCTACGGTCAAGGTATAATACCTTCAAATGCCACTTTTCACAATGATTTTCACTGTTTTAAGTAGTAAAGTGGAGTCCAGAATTAGGCGAACTAACTTGACAGCCGAAAATGTTGACAGACAGAAGTTTATGTCGACATAAATATGTCGATATTACCATGTGCTTGCTATAAATCTGATTTTATTTATATTTTATCAAGTAATTCGTCGAAACTTTCACACTCATACATATTTGCCAAATAGGGACCAAAATAATGCAATATACCGCGATTTAATATAATATGATCTGAAGGATGTACGATTTTACTAACAAAAATTGATCCAAGTTGGTGTATTTTTAATTTCTATCAATTCTTATTATTATTCATTTACTTAGTAAAATTATTACTTTGTTTCCAAACACAATAATAAAGATAACAAGACTTTTTACTTTAAACATCGATTTTATAACAAGACTTTTTATTTCAAACATCGATATTAACAGCACTGGCCAAAATGTGGCAACTTTAGTGCACAATGAACTGTCAAGTTAGTTCGCCTAATTCTGGACTCCACTTTAGTGGTATAGGTATACTATTAAAGTTGCGACGTACCTAAGCATTTTTTAACCGACTTCAAAAAAGGAGGTATTCAATTCGCCTGTATTTTTTTTTTTTTTTTTTTT
>BHDV01010278.1:175446-198985 GCA_005406045.1 Adoxophyes honmai
TTTTTCGTCAAACCCTCCCCCCCAAAACTAAATCCTGGCTACGCCCGTGTCGTGAGTGTCTATATTCCGACACCAAATGAAGCTGTGTACGCATTGATCACAGATTATTGACGGTAGACTCCGTAAAATTGGCGATGTGAGGACTAGACTAAGTTTTCATACAATTAGTTTCATAGTAAACTGACAAAGTGAGTTCTGTTACATAAATGTTAAAAAGGTCACAGCGCAAAGCTATTTCTGGTACAAAGGTTGACACGTTCGTTCAACGCGGTAATTCGACAGTCGTTGGTGGAATTATTTCTTAGCAAACACAACATCTCGCCTATATTCCCAAATAGAGTAGGCAGAGCACAAGAATCGTTGCATAGCTACAACCATGGCTATTCCACGTCCCGTAGCCACTTTTACCAAATCTTTAGGTTTTAACTTAGATAAAAGACATTATAATAGTGATAGGTTGATAAATAGTATACTCAGAATAATAGTATAGTAGAATATACTCGTACCTTATTGTTAACTCATTTCCTTAGTCGCTTACCCACCCAGTCGACAGCGACAGATGAAATGGAGAGTTGATATTCTAAACCCGACACCACACGTGTTAACTATTTATATCGACTGGTAAATGATTAAATGATAAAGTGCATTCTAGTACTTACGATGTAGACGGCCGCATAGAACTTATAGGATCCCTTTATACAACTAGCCAGCATCATTTGGTTCCCTTTCAGACAGTTCTCGGTCCATGGGTGGATGAATTCATGGCATCGGCTATCACCGACCACTCTCTCAAAGAACTGCTTGCTCGCCACAACCATAATTAAAAAGTGTTTTGATTGAAAAATAACCGAAACAAATCCAAAATTGATTTTATAAGGTAAACAAATGAAATGAGTGTTAACAATACATTATGTAGCGCAAACAAGACACAAATGAATGATTTGTAAAAAGAATGTATTAAACTAGAATGAGCATGGGAGCACAACGAAGTTAGTCTATGTTAAAATATTCAAAAGTTGTTTAAGTAGTTTCGACGTTAACGTTGCTTCAACAAACATGCACACAAACGTGTACGTACATCACGCCTCTATTCCCAATGAGGTAGGCAGGCCACACGAAACGCTTCATGGACAAAACCACAAAGCCAAAGACACATTAGGCGACATTTGTCGTGCGACATGTCGAGCGATGCCCGGCGACGTCGCGCTACATCGCTCGACATGTCGCACGACAAATGTCTCATAATGTATCTTTGGCTTAACTTTTTCCCGTTGACCACTTCTAGCATATTTTTCAGGTGTTAAATTGGCAGGTAGGTATAACAGACAGGTTGCTAGCCTGTCGCCTAACACATACCCCAACCTATTTATTGCTTTTGTCGCTTCTTACGACACCCACGGAAGAAATTGAGAGGTGTTATACTAAACTCGACACCACACAGATTAAAGGACGTATCGAGTTAAAAATAAATTGGTTAAATTAGTACAGGTTAAATAATAAATGAACCAACTCCCATACTAGAATATTTAAAACATACAGACAAGGTCACCGACCTATGCTCAAAGTAAGCAGCAGTTTTTATTTTCCGATGCTTAACACTTAACATATTTTTAGAATTCCGTACCTATCCCTAGAGGCAACAAAAAATAACCCTCTTGTCTGCCGGTCTGTCTGTCGAGTGATTACAAACTTATTTTTGCAGTTGGTGTCCTGTGTCAATGTATTGGGACAAACGCAAAGTTAAGTTTGTCTCTCAATCCGTTTTCTTGGTAGTTTGTTTTCGCTTAATAATGACTTATGTCACAGATTACTAAATAGTTGTTGTATCTATAATGATGTAAAACCCTTCGCGCCGGGTGGCCAGTTTTTTTTTCCTATGTACATTGTGCAATGACGTACCTACCTACCTATGTTCAATACTGTCAATAAATAGATAATAATGAATCATAGTACACCGTAGCAAATAATATAAATCATCTTTACCCTCCTAAGGCCCACGGTCCTACGTATAGGACTAATGTCAAAATGAGTTTGAATTTTACATGAATGACATCAAATTCAAACGATCAAAATTTGGTGCTGGGCCTTATTACTGCTAAATACCTGTATTTATAAAGATATCAATATGATGAATGAAAATTATGTCTAGTATGTACTACGTTTTTCAAACAATATAAAAATTCAAGATGTTTTCTTGCGAGAGGAGACGCGAGATAGATTGTATCTGTCACTGTCTAACTAAAGGCCTTAGAAAGTGGCAGGTAGGATATCCCGCGTGCGAACTGTGCTAAATCTACTCATTAGTCTCAGATTCATGGCTGAATTTCGTTCTTTTATACAGATCCAGAAACAAAAGTTTACATTCGATTCCACATACATACATATTCTCACGCCTGTAGGTATTCCTAAGAGGGGTAGGGAGAGCACATGAATTCAAAAATCCAGTGTCACGTTTAGCAATTTCAGGGTAACCAGATGGTTAAACGTGATATTGCAGTGACAGGTTGCTAGCCCATCGCCCACAATATACTAACCCTTTCCCAGAGTCGACTCTTACGACACCCACGGGAAGAAAGGGGGAGGTGCTATTCTAACCCGGCACCACACGGTTCCATTCAACTACTAATTCCATCCAATACCTACTTTATTTGAAGTTGTATCTTGAGTGGAAGGTAAATAAACAGTAACCATGGTATCATCTTGAGTATAATCGATAGCTCGCAACAGCGCGAGCTGTAATTTACCATGGCGGGTAAAGGCAAAGGCAAGAAGAAAGAAAAGAAAGAAAAAGAAGAAGGTGGTGATAGTAAAAAGGCGAAGAAAGGCGGCGGAAGAGGCAAGAAGGGCAAATCCAAAGGCTGTCACGTGGACATGTTGACTGACGCAGCCATGGACAATGTGTATTACGCGTGTCATAATGTTCAGGAGTTGCTACAGGCGCGAGGTTTTCATCCACCAGATTTTAACAAGAAAAAGAAGAAGGGGAAGAAATAAGAAATATTAGTTGAGTGAATGTCAAAAAAAATTGCACATAAATTAAGGGTTAATAAAAACAAAATCACGATCGCTTCATTTGTGTAACGAAAATTACCTATACAAAATGTATGGGTAATTGTCGTTACACAAATGAATCAATTAAAAACTCAGTTACCTACTATCAAAAACTAAACAGATAGGAGCGGAGCTGGTGGCGGCGCATCATTACAGAGCATAGAGGATAGAACCTATAGAGAAACAATGTTCGCAACCCCGGTCCGCAAATGTTTGTTTATTTCAATATACTAACGTGTAGTGTCACTGTCACAGAAACTGTATGGAGCCAACAACAGATCTGAGTGCAACTCCTCATATTTCTAGATGTAAATTAATATACTTGCGTAATGACGTACTCTTCCATTCGTTGGTGTGGTAAAAACGGCAAAAATTCAAATTTGTAAACAGACGGTGTTACATTTAACCGGTAATTAACAGTAAACATGCATTTTTCAATTTATATTCATTTTAGTGCAGCTCAAGTTAACTGGTCATTCAAAATGACACATAATTATGCATCTCACTTTTACCTAGGTGTCATCCCATTACTTCATCTCATTCTGTCAATACACAGTGTAACTAGAGTTGCGCTGTTAATAATCAAATGATGTATCGATATTTATAAGTATTTCGTATTTTACGGTGCCGAATTAAATAAATGTTAACATAACATAAAATCACGCCTTTGTTCCCAAATGGGGTAGGCAAAACACACGAAACGTGAAATAGACATATCCATGATTATGACTATTTCATGCTTCGCAGCCACTTTTAGCATCATTTTGGGCCAATCAATCAATCAAATCAATTTTCGAGGTTCGTGTTGAGGGGCCGAAGTCTTCCACTGCTAACAATTACAGTCCAGTGTCCCCGCGGGTTTTATTTAGAAAAAAACTGCTTTTTTATATTTTTCAATAACAATCATTTTTGTAAAGTTTTGA
This sequence comes from Adoxophyes honmai, assembly GCA_005406045.1. NCBI lineage: Eukaryota > Metazoa > Arthropoda > Insecta > Lepidoptera > Tortricidae > Adoxophyes > Adoxophyes honmai. Next base: position 179,421 of record BHDV01010278.1, read on the forward strand.
TTATACTCACTTAAATTAAATTAGCTGTAATCCGCTGTGATTTTAGATTCATTTAACGAAACAGTTCACTGTTTACAGTAGGTAACCTTGATAAAAAAAAACGTATTTTTTAATTTTTTGACAGTTTTATTTTATTATCTCGGTCCAGATTAGCATTTTTTTTTTCAATAAACCAAAAGGACTGCATTGGTAAGGAATTAAATTTGTTGGTGAATTTTATAATCTTTTATTTTAAAAGTGGTTTACATTTCATTTATAATTGTACAAGAGCGATATTAATATTGAACGATGAGTGCGAAGACAGAGAGGTGAGCTTGTTTTAAAAATTGCGTTCCAGGACAATTAGTAAAAAATTACTATTATCGATATCGATATTATCGATACATTTGTAAACTTGCCCAACTCTAGTGTGGCGCGCGATCTTGGGCCGGCCAATAAGAGCACAGCGAGGTTTTCAATTGTTTTGCGGAATAATTTCCGAACAACCAAGATGACATTAGTACTCTATAGGTTATATCCTCAATGTTACAGAGAGACTAGGAAACCAACACAAGGAGGACCATTAAAACATGTTCATCCGAAACAAATCGTTCGTACGTTTTGACTCTAAAAAGACATTAAACACTCCAGATTTATTCATCAATGTTTTGAAGGACAGGGTTTAGTCTTATTCTATCAAGAAAAAATATTAAAATGGTTTCGTGGTTCTTGTGAGACAGTGCGGGCAACCCTTCAGTCTTTTTTGTCTCTTGTGTGTGTAATACAACATAAAAACGTGGCCTTTGAGCCCAAAACGCACTGACAACAAAAACGGGGCGACGCGGCGCGGTGACGTGATGGTACGAAAGAAACGCGTATTTCCCGGCCAGTGCCATGTGCTTCTTCGTTTGATTTCGAATATTACAACTGCTAAGGTAAACGTCCCTCGACACTGACCCAATACATGGCACTTGCAACCTTACGTTATAGTAAGATAGGTGACAGATGGGTGTTATCTACTGGGCGTTGAGGTGTCGAGTATTTGTACATTCACATTACTGTGGCGCCACCCCGCCGTGCGATCCCGCTTCCGCTACCAGTGCGTTTGGAGATTTATTGTGTACTTAGGTATAGTGGTCGACAATATTGTAAGAATAATCTTTAACCACGTTTTTTATCACGTTTAACCATCTGGTTACCCTGATTTTGCTAAACGTGGCACTGGATTTTTGAATTCATGTGCTCTGCCTACCCCTCATGGGAATACAAGCGCGAGAATATGTATGTATGTATGTATGTATTATAATCTTGGCAAGATTTTAAGTTACAGGAAAAATCGATGCGCGAACTTACACTTATCATTCCATGTTTATTGCCGACCACTATACTTATAATTTTATTGATACTTATAGCTAGGAGTGGTGTAAGCTCTTTACAACTCCAGGCAAACCATTTGTTCTGATGTTTTATTTAATACTGTTTAAAACACTTGACATTTTTAGCATTGTTATAAGTAGGTACCTATGTAGTTGTTTATATTTTATTTTATTTAGAAGTCAAAAACTGACAAACAAACTGTGTAGAAGGTTAACTAATAAAGATATCTTCGGGGATAAGTTCGCCTCGCCTGTGTACATGAATCTATTTTATCCTGTGATTTATTCTATGTAACTGCTTTGGACGCAGTAAAGAGCCGTACAATACAATTACAATACTCATGTTGAATATTAAACGGATAACTCAACTCGTAGCCCTTCATCTAGGAGCCGCGGCGGCTGCTGCTGCCAAACGCGCACTGCGCGCCACCGCTCTCTTCGCGCGAATCCTTGCGAGAGCTCTCGCCGTGTGATCTCGGGTTTCGTATACACACCTTTTCGTTTCTTCCGTAGATGAATGACGTATATTTCAGGCGACAGGCTGGCAGCCTGTCACTATTGCACCCTTAACTTAAAACCTAAAAAATATGCTAGACGCGGGTACGAAACGTGAAATTGCCATAGTTTTGCCTTTAGCGTCACGGTGCTCTGCCTATAATGCCTACCAAAGGGAATGTCTACAGAAGTTTTTCTTGTTTCGTTGAGCAATATTAAACAAAAGCGCACAAAATCTGTACAAATTGCAATAGAAACGCACATTAGATATATCCCGCAATACTGCACAGAGGTGCATTGTAACATCAATAACTCAATCATAAAAAAAAATCCTTGACATATTTATCAAAATCGAGTGTGAAGCCTAAACGTCAACCTTTTCATGTCAGTCTAAAAGTCAATATTCGTGAGCTAGAACAAAATCCAAAAAAAAGTGTAAAAATATGATAAAATTATGAGTACGGCATATTTGTACAGACAATGCGTGATCAGACTGTCCTACCAACTAGTTCAGAAAGTGTCCTGCTGGTATTTTTAAGGCAATGACAAAGTTAGAATAAATTGCCATGCTTGTTTTACTGTATCATCAATTCACAAATAACTCGTGCTTTAGATCAACTATGAGAACCCCTCACTCACTGTGAAGTGAACACAGCCTTACCCAAAACAGTAAGTAGTTATATGCACTTTAAAATTCTTACAATTCAACATTTTTCTATAAACGATTCTAAACTACCTCGCTGGGAGTATATTTAAACTCCCGTCGGTGTCCTAGGAATTGTTTAGTAGGTATTTTGCTGCTCTACAGTAGATATCTCTTTAAATTTCAGGAAATCATAAATTTTGTAGTAAGTGGCTAGCTACTAAAAACTATTAATAAGATTATATTTCATTTTATGGATAGATAAACTTACTTAGCATCATCATGCTAACTGATCGGTTAGAAATAGAGTTTGGACGATTACCTATTGAATCGTATTAAGTATCGTATTACGTAATTTTACATACACTCCTGTATTCCCAAGAGGGGTAGGCAGAGCACATGAATTCAAAAATCGAGTGGCACGTTTAGCGATTTCAGGGTAACCAGATGGTTAAACGTGATATTGCAGTGACAGGTTGCTAGCCCATCGCCCACAATACACTTTCCCTTTCCCAGAGTCGACTCTTACGACACCCGCGGGAAGAAAGGGGGAGGTGCTATTCTAATCCGGCACCACACGGGCAACTTTACGTAATCCACATAACGCATATCCACGTAAAATCATACATACGTAAAATTATCTTAAAGGGTGAATTAACGAAGCAAAAATGTATTACTTAAGTGAGTCATTATTTACCATTACCACAAGAGCGTCTTGAAACAGTCTCAGCCCGTTAGGTTTAATGTACCGAACGAACCGAATCACCGCGTAAATATCGAATATCGATGAAACGTTAATTACGCTTACCTGTTTCTAGAATAGCTAAATTGATTCCCAGTGAAAATGCGATATATTTTGTACGTGTGTCTATAGGGATTCCTTGCCAACAACTTAGCATTACAACATTACACATTGAAGTTGGGTAACTGAAACATTAAATCTATTAAGGTAAATTTATTTAGTACCTAGCAGGTTTTGGCTGACGGCTTTGCTCTTAACTCAAATTTAATTTCATTTTCGGAGCCTGAAGTTTTTAGGAACCTTTTACTTGTGATATTTGTAAACTATCGAGCTATAGTTTCAAAAGTATTTGATCATACCCGTTATTCATTGTCATTGTGTTTTAGAGTACTTGTGATATCCTGATAAAATTGAAATACAGAAATCTTGTGTGCGAGTATATTGAGTTAGATAGGTAGGTATGTCTAATCAAAACTAGGACGCTATGCCAAAATTGCTTCGGAATTCCTGCTCTACCCGTCCGTGGTAATTGTTTAAAGAGGTTCTCGATGGTTCAGAGAATCCGACAGAAATAATATATACAAGCAATAACAATAAGGCTTTGCGAGTAAATTTAAGAAATTCTCATCTATCAAGACATGTATAGACAGTTAAAAAACGGAGAAACAAATGTTCAGTAAGTAATATAGGAAGCCATCTTCAAATTGATTCGGGCAGTGCAGCTTAGCAGTACGAGTAGATTTGACTGCACTATACATTTCAATTGCTATAAAAGGCGTCTTGTAACTGTATCTTTATTTATTAATTATCTACTTGAGATTAGTGTTTCAAAATAAATAATATACCTACATTAGTTACATTACCTACTAGGTAAAATAACGATTTGTTTCCGTGGTTAAGGGGCGAAGTAAATATACCTGGAAACAACATTCGTAAAGACAAAAAAGAAATTTTCTATAGAATATTTTTGAGTATATGTTCGTAACTACTGTTCACAACATCGGGGGGCACGGCAGTGCCCCCACCAAGTCGAGCGCAAAGCAAGCACTGCCGTACCATCCTTTACTGGAACCATTTCGCGGCATTTTCAGGCCCCTATTTGAGAACCTCTGGATAATACTAGGACGCTGAAATTTTCGTCATCTAGTGAGCTATAACCACATACTTAAAATCCAAAATTTCAAATCTGTAGGTAATTCAGTTCCGAAGTTAAACGAAAGCAAAGTTTCGCATTTTCGACACTCACTCACTCATGATCATCAAAATAGAACTGGTACTTCCTGTTAACTCAGAGAGCTGAAATTTGGTACATGGTTAGGGATTAACGACTACATAAAGGGAAAAATGTAAAAACTAGGATAATCGAAGATCTGGAGTACCTGGTGAAAACACTAGAGCCCAACCAAACTACTATAGAGATCGACACACTTCTTTTACAAAAAATATTCAACTTAGTGGGTCGCTTCATTTGATGTCAAAAATCTGAGGTCTGAAGTATCTGATGAAGACCCTGAGCTGCTCTGGTACATAAAAAAAATCGACTGTAATTGCAAAAATCCAGCGTAGAGAGACACATCTTCTAATTTAAGTACCGCGAATGTACAATACGAAAAACTGTTCCTACTGTACGAGATCAAAACCGGAAAAAAGAAAAGAAAGATAATTTGCAAAAATAAGTAAATGTGTAAAATAAGAAAATCTAACATAATTAATGAATATGCTCACGTTTCTACAAAAAGAAGTGAAATCCCATCAAAAACATTCTGTAAAAAATCTACCCAAGTCTCGTTGAAGCTGCTTGTTTATCTCTAAAAAGTAATGAAATCTAGACATACTTAGTTGTGCCAAGTCTAAGGTTCCTTACTGCGATTTCTTTATTATTATAGTTAATGTTGTGTGACTTGGCCGTTGAACACTTTATACCAATTACCCATACCAGTATGGGCTATTATCTCGCGTAACAAACAAGGTAGTTGCAACATTACATGTTAACAAAATTGACTTGTACGTATAAAAAATGTTCAACGGCCAAGGCACACAACTTTAACTATAATAATAAAGAAATCGCAGTAAGGAACCTTAGACTTGGCACAACTAAGTATGTCTAGATTTCATTACTTTTTAGAGATAAACAAGCAGCTTCAACGAGACTTGGGTAGATTTTTTACAGAGTGTTTTTGATGGGATATATATTACCATACTACACTACTTACTATACGAAGACTATGTACTTATATGAAATGTACACAATTCATACCAGCCTTTAGCATTGCATATCTACTTAGCACAAATACCTACCCATTGCCTAGATTTTTCACAAATCTCAATTACTTAAATTAATCTACCTTAGTCGCTTACGTGTTTTAGGTAAGTAAGTCATTTTAAAATCCGCGCTGGATTGTTTCACAGGGCTGGGAGCGTCACTTCTTTTACGAAAAGTGCATCAACACAAATAAAATAATGATGCGGCAACCACTTTAACAAAATAACCTAGTTTACCTAGGTTTTAAATAAAGGTATCCATAGTACCCACTTCGAGTATTGTACTGATCTACTTTCTTATCTAACTTGGAATGAATTTCCAAAATGACTATTTCTATAATTTCGCACGAACATAATTTAAATATCCCTTCATTGGTACTTAAAAGCGTTTTAATGAATGGATAATTTGTGATACATTTTACTAATTACAAGGGGCGTTTTACCATCTGGTACAAAGGTTTCATTATGATCTAATGTGCCTTTTAACGGAGAGGTGCCAGCGTGAAATTGATTAATAAGAAGTTTTAATGCTGTCAATATTTTTTAACGCTAGAACGTTTTTCGTTACAATAATCAATCAGTAGACAGATGATTGATACGCGTATGTCGTTTTAGCGGTGTTGCCGAATGGAATTAGTTTAGGAAATCGGTTTAGGCGGTGGTGGTTTCCCTTGTAGTATCGGGTTCTTCCGTCGATGTCGTTAGAGGCGACTAAGGAAATTTATTCATTTGAGGCTACAAGCATACCTACCTGTCCCTGGTGTACCTCTCGACTTAAACCCTAAAATTATATACCAGAAGTGGTTACGGTATGTGAAATAGTTATCTCTATGTAGAGCGGTGCGTGGACTCTACCTACCCCATTTGAGAATACTGGCGTTATGTATATATTTAAGAAAACCGGGTACAAGAAATTCAAAGTTAAAGCTTCCACATATTGGCATTACTATCTTTTATACGCCACAGAATCCAGGCATTTCTGCCTTCTCAAATTCCTCGAAAAGCATATTTTCTGGGTAAGCTCCTCACAATAAATTCAACAAAGTTGTTTAGTTACAGCTATCAAACACGATGAGTGTCCCAGCAGTGGGCATCGATCTCGGTACGACGTTCTCCTGCGTTGGTGTCTTCCAGCATGGAAAGGTGGAAATCATAGCCAATGACCAAGGCAACAGAACCACTCCATCCTACGTCGCTTTCACGGAAAACGAAAGACTTATAGGAGATGCCGCTAAAAATCAGGTAAGTATCGACCTAAGAAATAATCTTAACATTGTAAATATCTATGTGAAATTAGTTAACGGTTTACGTCATATTTGCCCTTGGCTATTCTACTGAAATAAATCTAGTTTATTAGAGCCGCGCTTCCAGCACATTCGTGCGAGGGACGTGTTTGAAAAGAATCAAGAGTATCAATTCGATTACCTTCTGTCAATCCGCTAAGTAGATTCCACTGATCAGCACTGAGCGAAGATAATAATTTTAGAAAATGTCGATTCTTTTAAACATGTTTTTCCCTAATCTTATATGATATCCCTAATGGAAAGTTTTGTAGTTTGACATAAGTAAGGTAAGCTAAAATCAAACACTCAACAGTATTTACAAACTTCTAAACTATCACACTCATTTTTGTATAGAAATTCAAGTAGAATACGTTGGAAGATGGGAACTGTGTAGAGTCCGTAAAAAGTTGAATCTGAGAAGAGCTGTCGGACCAATTTGACTACAATGCATTATTTAATCACTAGCTGTGCCCGCGACTCCGTTCGCGTAGAATAGTGACAAATTTTCCCCGTTTTTTTCACATTTCCCAATGTTTCTTCGCTCCTATTTGTCGCAGCGTGATGTTATATAGCCTCATAGAGGATAGAACCTATAGAGAAACAATGTTCGCAACCCCGGTCCGCAAATAGTTTGTTGATTTCAACATACTAAACGTCACCGTCACTGTCACAGAAACTGTACAGAGCCAATAACCGTAGAAAAAAGGCACTAGCGTTACGCGCGATCTTGGACCGGCCAATAAGAGCACAGCGATCGCTTCAATTGTTTTGCGGAATAATTTCCGAACAACCAAGATGACATTAGTACTCTATAGGTTCTATCCTCAATGTATAGCCTAAAGCCTTCCTCGATAAATGGACTATCCAACACACAAATATTTTTTTAATTCGAACAGATAGTTCCTGAGATTAGCGCGTTCAAACAAACAAACTCTTCAGCTTTGATTCGTCAAAGAGGATTAATTGTCTTTTTACTATTTACTAAAACGCCCTCGAATAGCGCGCAAAATTAAAATACAAATTACATACATATCCTCACGCCTGTATTCCCGAGAGGGGTAGGCAGAGCACATGAATTAAAAAATCCAGTGCCACGTTTAGCGATTTCAGAGCAACCAGATGATCAAACGTGATACTACAGTGACAGGTTGCTAGCCCATCGCCCACAATACACTAACCCTTTCCCAGAGCCGACTCTTACGGCAATTCGAACCAGTAGTTCCTGAAATTAGCGCGTTCAAACAAACAAACAAACAAACAAACAAACTCTAATAATATTAGTACCTATAGAAAACCAAAAATTCAGTTTATAATTAGTGACAAAATTCAGAATCGTGCGAAGGTTCGTTGAACGGGAGCGACAAACCCGTTACGCTTGAAAAGGTCAGCCGGTCATTGCATTGCGGTGCATAAAGCGCTTCCATTGTCATACTAAATCACGAACAATTTGCATGTGTATGCAAATTTCTGAGTTTACGGATGTTAAAGGTTTTAAGTGATCTACTTGCAGGCGGCAATGAACCCTAAAAATACAGTTTTCGACGCAAAGCGCTTGATTGGGAGAAAGTTTGACGACCCGACAGTACAGCAGGACATGAAATTTTGGCCTTTCCAAGTCGTATCCGAAAACGGAAAACCTAAAATAGTTGTTGAATACAAAGGAGATAGCAGAAAATTTGCTCCTGAAGAAATATCATCGATGGTTTTGACTAAAATGAAGGAAACGGCAGAAACATACTTGGGTGGGACAATCAAAGATGCAGTGATCACTGTCCCTGCGTATTTCAATGACTCGCAGCGGCAAGCCACGAAGGATGCCGGAGTAATAGCCGTTCTGAATGTCCTGAGAATCATCAACGAACCAACCGCGGCCGCACTCGCTTATGGGCTGGATAAAAACTTAACAGGTGATAAAAATGTCCTCATATTCGACCTGGGTGGTGGGACGTTTGACGTATCAGTGTTACAAATAGCAGAAGGATCGCTATTTGAAGTCCTCTCCACGTCAGGCGATACACATCTGGGCGGTGAGGATTTCGACACCCGTATGGTAGAGCATTTTGCCCAAGAATTTGAAAAGAAGTATAAGAAAAATTTAAGGGACAACCCTAAATCTGTCCGAAGACTTCGTACAGCTTGTGAAAGGGCCAAAAGAACGCTATCGTCAAGCACCGAAGCCAATCTGGAGGTGGACGCGTTATTTGAAGGCATAGATTTCTACTCAAAAATAACAAGAGCCCGATTTGAGGAATTGTGTTCTGATTTGTTCCGGGCGACCATAGCACCCGTCGAAAGGGCTTTGAAGGATGCAAAATTAAACATAAGAGAAATACATGACGTCGTATTAGTAGGCGGCTCCACTCGGATCCCCAAAGTACAAAGACTATTGCAGGTAGGTCCGAAAATCTTTACGTAAACCCTACTTAAAAATTGATCTGTTAAAAAGCTTCATGTTTTTTTCTAGGAGTTTTTCAACGGGAAATCTTTAAATTTATCTATAAACCCCGACGAAGCTGTAGCGTACGGTGCCGCTGTCCAAGCAGCTATTCTCACTGGTTCCAAAGACACGCGAATTCAAGACGTTTTGCTCGTGGACATCATTCCATTATCCCTTGGGATTGAAACAGCTGGTGGCGTCATGACGAAGCTAGTGCAAAGAAACACCAGGATTCCTATAGCGCAGAAACAAATCTTCACAACGTATGCTGATAATCAACCAGCCGTTACTATTCAGGTAAAATCAGCAGAACCTGAATATTCCTATTAATAAGAAATTCTAATTAGATAGTCTGAAATAAATAAATCTGTTGCAGATATACGAAGGTGAAAGAGCGCTGACAAAGGACAATAATTTGCTTGGTACTTTCAATCTCACTGGTTTGCCGCCTGCTCCTAGAGGCATACCGCAAGTTGAAGTAAGTATCTAACAAATGCAATTCATCATCTCTACAGACTTTCAATGTGAAGACACTGAGGTACATAACGTACGATTGTGTTCAAAGGTAACATTCGACATCGATGCCAACGGGATACTAACAGTGAAAGCGGAGGACAGAAACACTGGCCGGTCAGAAAACATCACCATATCCAACGACAAAGGACGCCTTAGCAAGAAAGAGATCGAAAAAATGCTCAACGACGCCGAAAAGTTCAAGAGTGAGGATGACGCTGTGAGAGAACGAGTGGAAGCCAGGAATCAACTCGAGGGATACTTGTATGGGTGCAAAACAGTAAGTAGATTACCATCTTTTCGTAGGCGGGTGTTTGAACTGCGTCCTTCACGCTCGGAAGCTGACGGGGCAAATACGTAGATCTAATAAATCCGGAGCTTTATCGGTGAGCCAAAATATCGATTCCCCGTATCTTTTCTGTGCGCCTTAGGGACGCAAATTTTACTTTCCAATTCGCAGCAATCAAATATTTAACGATCAAAAATCTCCGAATCCGCCGAATTCCCAATAGCGCAATTTGAATATCAATATTCAATTAGAGCACCCGCTTCGAGTGGCCGTGGGTATGCGAGTTGCGAACGAATTTTAACACGAACTCTAGGAAATTTGCAAAAAGTTTTAACTGGAACGTGAAGTTGGAATTTTTTAATCAAACGCAGGGGATGGTAGTCTCGCCTTTCTTCGCTAGCATCTAATACCAGTTATATTACTATAACTAAAGAGTATAAACTTAATAGGTATAAACGGATATTGAACTAAACGATATAAGATGCCCTGTCAAATAAGACGGGCAGTTTTGCCGCTGGTCCGCCTCCGTATATTATTAAGGCGACGGGTACCGTAAATTCATAAAACGAGGTGACTTTGAAGGCATTTTGTTGTGAAAATATAACTCTTGGGCAGTCAAATATTTTTTTAAATGCTGAAACATATGCTTAAATTGAGCTTCAATTATATAGTTGATTACTAAATATTACAATTTGCATTATAAAAGCATATTTAAATGTCGATTTTGAAAAAAAATGACGACATTTTTATCGGTTTTTAGGCTAATTGGTTTTGTGCCTACACAGCCAAATAAATAGTTATGCTGTTTATGAGGGCACTGACTCCGTTTTGTACGCACTTATATCAAAATACAGATTTTATTCGCGAAAAACCTAAAGTCTCCTACAGAAATATTGATCATATCAATCCAAGTAATTGCAATTTATTTGCGTCAGGCGTTTGGAACATGGTTGCAAAAATGTCAGTATTCATAAATTATAATTTTTATAATCGAGATAAAAATAAATAAAATGTAAATGTAAACATTGTTAAAAAATTAAAAAAAGAAGTTTTTTGTGACAAAATTCAATTTTTAGTTTAATATTTTATGTTCATTACGGATTTGAATCCACGTTCATTGCGACGTTGCGAGCAGTTTATATTCGAGAAACGACCGCGTTGTGGTCGCCCCAAGCGACGTTGCCATATCGCATTGACACGGCAAACGAATGAACAACTCAAAACCAAATCATTGCATTCTAGATACCTAGGTACTTACACTTATGCTTCATCGTGAAATAGTTACTGCAGTGCTTTCGTAAATATTTTGTTGACGTTATTGTGTTATTGTTATTATCTTTCTTGTCAAGTTTTGTTTCATTATTGTTTCTATTAATCTTGTTATACATGGGATGTTGACAGACTTTTTGTGCGATCGAGTCTGCGGAGCACATAAAGTCTGCATGGATTGTATTAAATAAAATAAATTTTAAATTGCGCAAAAAGTCCGGCGAACAATGCATACAATCCATGCAGACTTTTTGTGCGCCGCAGACTCGATCGCACAAAAAGTCTGTCGTCTACGTTGCGCTTAAGTTCTTTTTTCACAGACTAAAAAGTCCGTCGCGGATAGTCTGCCGTCTGAGCAGGGCCCTATGGAATTACATGCAGTAACGCACACGTCGCGCAAAAAGTCCGACGCACAATGCATACAATCCATGCAGACTTTTTGTGCGTCGCAGACTCGATCGCGACGTCGAAAACTTTCCATCGCGGATACTCTGTCGTCTGCGCAGGGCCTATAAGACTACATTTTTTTAATTTCAAATTCACGACGGAACGGAGCAGGTACCTATTTTTTGTTTAGAACCTGTACTAGCCCTGGTAATGAAATTGCATCAGAACAACACTGACAAGTCACAAAAGTCTATTATTTTTTATTTATTTTGGCAAGTTTAAATCCTAATAACTAATCTAAACTAATCCTAAAAACTAGTTACTATAATAAAATTATTTTTTCATTTGTGTCCTAAGCAAACTTCGATGTAATTGTGCGCCATCTATGTACATATCACGGCGATAACACGAAAAAAGAAATATTGCGCGTCTAGCTAACACAGCAGTTTTAACGTAGATGGCGCGCATGGCGATCTAAACGCGGTTCGATTGCTCAAGGTCATTGGCTCATCCCGTCGCCTTAAGTAGCGCAATACTCGGTGAACGTGATGGCTAACAACGCCATCTATCGTGAAATCGCTACATTACACTGCAGAACAAAGGCCGCAATGACTTGCTTCCACTGAGGTAACTCTTACGTATGTGATGTACCTTCAAGTTGTTACAGACAATATACAGAGGTCGTTACTAACGTTGAGGTATTGAGTTTAAGTTGCTAAAAAAAATATAGGTAGCGTTGACGTTGATAAACAGTTCGTTGTTGTTGGAACAAAGTCTCACTACGTGAGTAAGGTAAAAGTACCAATGCTCGACGCCTCAACGCCCAGTAGTTGACACCCATCTGTCACCTGTGTTACAGTCGAGTTCATTAATTATATGAGCAAAACTGAGGGTTCAAAAATATCTGTACACGACATTGACAATAAGGTGCAAAAGTTTACATATTTGTTATTTTTCTGCTCATATATTTATGAACTCGACTGTACTATGACATAAGTTTGCAAGTGCCAAGTATTGGGTCAGTTTAGTGTCGAGCACAGAGACGTTTACCTTACGTCGTGCCTGGTCTATAAATTATTATTCAATAATAAATACTATGAGAAAATAGGCTTAAGTACTATATAACTTTGGGTTCCAGAAGTATGTTATACAAGAATTAGCAGATTTTATCGTAAATATAAGGGAACTAAGTAACTCTGGGGCTTGTTGTATGTATGTATGACAGGTCCTGCAAATTTTAGAAATGAGACGGCCTTAGATGATTATATTTGAGCCTAAATACGCCCTACTTGTACTATTATCTATTCTGTGGCCCTACTGCTGCAGGCCCATGCTTCCTGGCATTATTAGAGTCCGGGCTGTAAATCCCACACAGTTCTAGTGCAAACTGGGAACTGTACACACAATATTGATTTCTTTCATCGCAGTTTTTCTCACGATGTTTTCCTTCACTGAATGATGAGAGAAGTAGAAATTCGATACGACGCATAAATCTAGACCCTGGGATTCGAAGCCACGATCCTTTCACAACAGTCGCAAAAAGCCTAGGACTAGGAGTTGCTAAATCGGGAAATACCTATAAATCATTTTTATTATTATTATTTACGTATAAATAACATTCGTAAAAATTTCAGCGTCCAAAAGGTCATTTAAATTTCTTGAAAAATTATGTTCCAGTAATTAGCACAAAACGTTTATATTTGGATATTATTTTGGCGAAGAAAGTTGGTAGATTTTCTTCTTTCTTTCATCTTTCTGTTAGTAAAGTACTTACCAGTTTTTCTACTTGCATAGATCAAGCTAGCCAGATTACCGCGTTTTAAAACAACGAGCACTTATTTGAGTTACTAGGCCGACAGCATTCATTAGCTCCGGAACCTTAAAAAAAATTGTCTTGACTGTTCATATATTTACGGTGAACAATGCTCATCACTGACTTGAATCGAGAATTCTTATTTATTGTGGTGACTGAGATTTATATTTCTAATAAACCCCCGCGCTCGTTACTGCCTGGTACGGGAGCCAAAAATAATGTGGCAGGTAGTTTAGTCACTGCTGAAATTTAGAAATAAACCATTTTGTCAGAATAGAAAACATTGTAATGATACCACTGAACAAAATAAAAGTGCGTCTGAATTATTTCACAGTTTTGGTTCAAGACTAAAAATAAAAATTGATGCAATCTATATAGGACATCTGTCAGGGGCCGCTCCACGAAACGCTTCTTGACGTGGTCTGGCATTCCTACAACGCCTATAAAATAATGTTTAGGGATAAGCTACCTTTGACATGTAGCTGTTTTCTTGTAACCTATCTTATGGAACTGTTTTATGTTTAACTAGCTTTTGCCAGCGGCCTCGCTCGCGTTAAGAAGTATTTTTATTTATAGCTTTTTCATACTCTATTTTATCCCCTTATAATTTATGAAAATACTTTCTTAGGGGATGCCTACATCATAGTAGCTTTATGCAAGCAAAGTCTCAGCCCGATCGTTTTAAAATTGACAAAATTTCATACAAACTTTCATCCCTTATTTAATCCCCTTAGTGGCGGAATTTCTCAAAATCCTTTCTTAGCCTATTGCTTATAGTAGGAATATTGCCAATAAATTGCAATAATTATTGTATTGTCTCGGTACAAGTTATTTATTGCTTGAAAACTGCGTGTCAATTTAAAATAAGCTATACATACTTTATGTCAGGCTTGTTCCATCGTACGTAGGTCTTAAACGAATTGGCTGCTTTCGATGTAGATATTTCACGCGAAGGTGACTTTCATCACGGTGTTTCCTAGTCGTTAGCTAAGTTTGAACAAAATCTTATAAGGTGAGCGTATTAAATCTTTGAGAATGAACCGTGCAGAGGTGCTCTATGGCTGAAGAAGACAGTGCATAAGCAGGGGAGGTCCACTCCATAGTGTAGGTGCGGTCCGCCAGCGAGACCTCGTGAAAGGTCTACGGCAAACATGTAACGGTAAAAAGAGAGCAATATTTTTACGCCGGTTTCGGCCGTTAGTGTATGTACCTTTTGTACGTAAGGCCTATTTTGTAGTATAGTCAGTTTGCTTGCCATATCAAATATCGAGATATTTTTTAAGATCGAGATGCATATAATTTAACAATTATTAAAATGGAGCCACATGGTTCAGCTATGAGTCGGTAGATATTGGGTAAGGGTGAGGCCAAACGAGCGTAATTTTGGTGAGTCGTGAGTAGCAGAATTTCTGTCGCAAATTTCTGCTGCATTCGGTTTCATACAAAAATGCAGTCGGTGCCACATGACGTCGCAAAAAGAAATACTGTATAATGAGTAACGTAAAATAAGTGACCGAAAATACGCGACTCATAACTCACAAAATTACGCTTGTTTGGCTTCACTCTAAGGGTAAGTCACATAATTTTTAACATTCATTGGACTACCGTTACAAACTTCCCACTAAGCAATTGTTGCGATTTTTCTAAAAAAAAGTTGCTCTTTCGACTCACTATCAACAACTATCTATTTCCACTTTTTAACTCGTACAAAATATAAATGTTACGAATTGCAAAATATACATTTATCTGGTTGTTAGTCCGTGATATTATTGCGGGCGGGCCGTAAGTTTAATTTACTGATCTTTACGACGTTGTAAACGGCAGCGCAGTCACTCGAATAATTAATTTAGCCTCCCATTTTTCTGTAATGCGTTTTGACTTATATCCGTTAACACACACCTAATTCAATAAAAAAAACAAATATCAAAATAGGTTTAAAATTAAAATAAATAGTTTTTGGCGACTTTTCATACGTTAGGTCTCGTTCGAAAAAATATTCCCTTTTATATCATTTGGCGCCTCTTTCAGGGATCATGAGGGACAACTTAAAAATAATTAAACACTTTCTTTAGCTTAAAAAATGTATACCTACACCCTCAACAACTTTTAACTTATTCGTAACTCCTTAGGGTTTTATTTTCGTAAACTTCTGTTAAGAGGAAATGGAGCGGTCATATTTCCATACAAACGTAGTCCCCTGATCATCCCCTGATTCCTCGCTGGATATTACCCGTAGAACAATGATTTTTTACATCAACAATCTAATGATATATTAGCATGTTCGTACGTTTTCCTTTTTTTCTCTTTATTGAATTATTAAAAGAAATATTAACCTTCAAAAACATGAAAATTGTTAAGTTTTTTCCGTTGTGTTCAAACCTCTAGAAACCAATTTTAACACAATTATATCAAAATATAAGAACATAGAAACACAAGGTTCAGGTGCTCTGCCTACCCCTCTTGGGAATACAGGCGTGAGAATTATGTATGTATGTATGAAACACAGCTATGACATTTGTTAAACATTTAATGAAAAAACATATTTAATCGGTTAAGTTTTGGAGAAGAAATCAGGGGACTACGAAACGTTGTTGAATAATTTTCATATGTATTTTCGGTCCGAGCTGTAGTTGTTCTTATCGCACTCGACGTCGTCTGGGCAGGTCACGGCGCGACAGCAGTAGATTTAGCAAATACCTATTTTTCAATTCGCTCGACCGGCATATTTATTTCCTCTTAAGGAGGGGTGAAATAAATTAAATATTTATGTAGCCTCAGTCGTTTAAAATCAAAAATTGTACTTCGCTTAACTTAATTATACATACATACATAAAATCACGCCTGTATTCCCGAACGGGGTAGGCAGAGCACACAATACGCTAGATAGACAAAACAATGTCTATTTCACGTTTTGTGGCCACTTCTAGCATAGTATTTTTTTTATGTTTCGAGGTGGCAGGTACAATAGTGACATATTGCTAGCCTGTCGCCTAAAGTATACCTTAACACGTTCATTGCCACATCACGCGACGTCGCGTGATGCAGTCCAATACTCTGTGGCCGACCACGCGACGTCGCGTGAGAGTGCCTTACAATTTTGTTCTCGCCGCCAAACCTTGGCCGTAACGTATTGGCTTATGGCATTTATTTTGGCCACTAGGGAAGGGAATTACCTATTCGTTCGTGACCGTGGCCCGTGGGTAGCTACCTTGCATTTTTTTTTATCGCGCTCATTAGTTGGCTCTTTGCAGCCGCGCGGTATAGGCGTATTGCTCTGTTTTATTACGTTATTTATCATCGGATTACGTGTTTTTAGGTAGCTTTTACAATTAGTAATAACGCTAAGTCGATAAAGAGGTCTGCTAAGTGATCTACGTGATATGTTTTCACCACG
Source organism: Adoxophyes honmai (assembly GCA_005406045.1). NCBI lineage: Eukaryota > Metazoa > Arthropoda > Insecta > Lepidoptera > Tortricidae > Adoxophyes > Adoxophyes honmai. The sequence goes on from BHDV01010278.1 coordinate 196,303, forward strand.
CGAAGTCGCGTGAAGTGGCCATGTAGGCAAGAAAGGCCATATTATGGGAACAAATTCGACCCGCATGGCCGTTCACGCGACTTCGCGTGACAAAAATATATGTATTTATTTTGACATAAATTTAATATATAACAATGGATTTGATATATAAAAGTTCTATTATGACCAAAATAACCAATTAAAATGAATTTTAAATTTTGGCCATCTCGGTATGTTCACCATTTTTGGCTTGGCAATGAACGTGTTAACCTATGTCCTTAGTCGCCTCTTACGACATCCATGGAAGAAATGGAGAGGTGTTATTCTAAATCCGACACCACACGGTAAACTTAATTATATCATAAATATTTTAATGTAGTCACTTCACTTTACAAAATAATAAAATGTATGTCAAAAATCACAGTCGAATTATTTTTTATCTGTTAAAAAACTGTTTTTTCTTTCTTTTTCGTCCGTTACTCCAAATCACTTTCTCAAAAATTATGAATAAAATCAAATTTATTATTAGCTTACTTCAATCACTAATGCCCATTAAATAACCGGCAAATTAGTCAAAGTCTGCCCTGAAAAATTATAGGCTAGAGACTGGATTTAATTGTGAGAAACCCAATCAATCTGATACACGACGTTCGAACGCCGCCGTGAGCCAGTTGTGCATTATAAATACAATTGCATTATAAATGAAAGCTTCTTCACTTTAAAGTGCCACTTCACGATTATTCTACTTATTTACCTACTTTTATTTGACTTTAAAGGCAGGTTTTCAGATTTGGAATTAAATTTTGCTCATTGATCTCAATTTAAATGTATATACAATTATTTGAACGCAAATATATTCATTTAACGTTAAACAATAAACCGACGAATTTTAAAGCACTCGGTTCATCGAAGTGAAGATCATTTACGAGTACATACTTACTTACTTGCATAGGTACTCGTATGGTATAGGCATAAAACTATATCTACTAATAAGAATATTTATTATACTCTCATTAGAGATAGTTAATCGAAACAGTTATATGTTTTTCAAGCCACAAGATATCCAGATAGATACTCGTATATCCTTAGTTTGTAGTAAAGTGCCATAGAGCGGTCACACGCAACAATACCTAATTAGGCACAAACCAACTAAGTGTTTCACGTTTCCTCAAAAAAGTTTTCATATAATATGTGACTTTTACACAGTGTGTTTGACCTCAGTTTCGACCTAAAGAAGGCATTGTTATCCTTGGCACCGACGCAACCCATTTCTCCGGAGATGTAGTTAAGAAGTAAAAGCAAGTATCATGACATAACTTCGATGATCAGAAGAAAATATGAAAATAGGACTAATAAGTTGCATACCTTAGTATCTACTAGTGTTATCTTTAGTTAATTCAGTTTCTATAAGAGTATATTCAGTTGAAAATTTAAATACTAGTAAATAATAATAATTATATTATTGTGATTAGATGATGGGGTGGAGAGTTGACTATGGGATAACTAATTATAATGAAAATATAATAATATCGAGTTTGGCTTGTCATGTGGACAACCGGGTACTATGACCGAAAAAAAATATTATAAAAAAAAACACAAAAACTTATTGAAACCAGATTTGTCTCCGGCCAGTTACAGGCGTAAGTTACGGAGAAGTCTTTCGAATCTATTTTTTTTACTAAGTAGATCATTTCATTGTTCTAGCGTATCAATGCGTAAGACCTACTCATACATAAGAAAATATAAACTGCTACTTTTTTAAAGTCATTATACCTGCAATATATTATTTTTCTCCCGTCAATCTACCCTTCCTCCCATATGAAAGACGAGCCTATCATTGTTGAGATCGATATCATGCGAAACTTAAAGGCTTTTGCCCTATTCATACCGTAGCACATAGTTCGCCTTTGTAGTATAGACACGAGTTTGCTTCATGTTGTTGTATTCTTGCCCTATTTTGATAAAGCCCTATCTTCGTCATTTGCAAAAGGCATCATATACTCACTCTACATACGTTTATATAATTATAATTATTTGTTGTTAAGTGCAAATGACAAGTGTTTATCCATTTTAATCCTGGTCAGTGTGTAACCAAATCATGCACTACTTAAATTTGAAAATTTTATTGACCCTCTAGGGGTCAAGTCCTACTATAAAGTACGAAGGAGGTTTGACGTAATAGTAAGTTAGGATACTATCAGCATGGGTGAACCAAATAATTAATATTATAAGTAGGTAGACTAACCAAGATTACAGCTGAGATGGACCAATTTTTTATGGAATTTCATACGAAGTGATTGAGTTTCACAATAAAAAACACAAAAATCGTCCTCCGGCGTTACAATAAGCACGTTTCTTATATAAACACACTGCACTACACACTGAATACATTATCTCGTAGTGATGTAGTACAATGAGCACGTTTTCTTTCTAAGCCTTTTCATTCAGAAAGTACAGTCAAGGGCAAAAATATGTAAACACCACAAAGTCTCAAAAAAGGGTGTCACTTGTATGGACATAAATTTGGGAACATCAAAATGTGCATAAATATGTCTACGTTGTTTGCAAAATAAGTATGTAAACAACAAATGCAATAATATGTCCTCATCAATCAACGCATAAAGGGTTTAGCAGGCTAAGGAAGGACGTGTGGCCCCTGTCAGGAATATTTGAATTAGTAAATGTCAACTGTTGGTGGCTTCAT
>BHDV01010322.1:0-30838 GCA_005406045.1 Adoxophyes honmai
GGAATGTGCATGGAAATTAGTATGGAAGAGCAACCACCTTAATAAGATTAGCCAAAGTTATTTATTACACGCTACATTAAGTGGCGTTGCATTCGTTTGTTTGTCCGATAAGATCAATGAGATCTTTGACCTTTCTATAAATACTGTTTTTGTTTATACGATTACTGGAATATCTTTAAGTAATTTTCCGAACGATTTAGCAGTAGGTATACTAATTATGCAAATTCCGTCGACAAATTAGAGTTCCCGTGAGATAAAAGGGACACGATTGAAATTATAAAAGAAAGAAAGAAAGAAGTATTGCTAAACATACCTACTTGACGTAAGCAGAAAACTACACTTTGATTGTGAAGTGATTCTCACGCTTCTGCAACAAGGGCCGTCCATAAAAGCGAACTACGATTCGAATGACAATACTGTTGCAGTTAATATTCATCATTAGAGCCATTACGTGACAGAGCGGTGTCGGTATGGCACGGTTAACGGAACTAATGAGGCCAGCCCTCCGTCAAGCGGAGTCTTGCACGCCACTGCCATTTCTGGCATCATTCGTGTTAGCCGGCTTAGCTCGGCAAGGAGCGAGAAGAGTCGCGCCCGAGATAGACTATACCTGTCACTGTCTAACTAGAGACGTCAGAAAGTAACAGGTATAGTCTATAATTCGCGTGCGCTGTCGTGGTTAGCCAACAGCTCAGCCTGATCCTGTATCTTTATCACGACAACTAGAACGTTTGATTTTATTATCACCCACAATAATTCTATCAGCGCCGTTGAAAAGCCGAAGTGTGTTACACAAAAACGTTTGGAGTGGTCCCTCTCCGAGCACAAAAGATAAACGATATCTCTTTCGACGCGTTCAAGTGGGTCGGCTGCACAGTATCTAACAGAAGATCGACAGTGTTATAGCCTAGAAACTTTACTTAAAGAGTTTTAAGTGTAGGCGCGAACAATACAGTGAATCATCGCAGCTGTGAATGAAACCCCGTATCTCTCCGCTCCGGTGTTCCGAGTCAAAAATAGATTTTCTGTTGTTGTTCCACTATGGGCATACCAGCTTTGTTTCTTTTAACGGTTAGATACGTTATGATTTCAGTACGAAGCCAATACGAGTTGAACTTAATTAAGTAAACACATAATATCCGTGAATACATGTATTATTTATAAGGAAGCGGCGCCAAGCGCTGATAATTTGGGTCAATTTCAAGCATGTTTATAGCTCCATACCGTTTTTAGCATAATTCTTTCACCTCCCACAGACGCAGCTATTAAGTCGGTATATTTACTCGAAAAGAAAACTAATCTATTTATGTTCTTTTACAGTAACACGTGGGCGATAAATATAGCAGTTCATAAAATATCAACACGGTTTGGTGACGACGACGCGGCATATGGCAATGAGTATTAAAATAAAACTTGCTGGAACCGTGCGGTGGTAAGAGCATGGTCGCAGAACTCGCAGAGCAAGATCTTCTAGGAAGTGTTGCGGTGAGATATCTATCATACGTCTTGGTGACACTTCAAAGCACAGCAATCGATTGTTCCGTGAGTGGGACACTTTCACTGAAGGCCTCGCTCACGCCTTTTAATTCAACTCCATGAGATCCAGTTCCGTATAGGCACTGGGATTAAAATCTAGCTGCACAATAAATTTATTCCGATTCGCATGCACACGTTTCATAAAGGTTACGAGACACTCGGCCCGCCACATTGTTTGACACCGCTTTCTATTTGAAGTGTTTCAGACCTAAATTGCGCTTCGCACTGGTTTGTGCGATCATGACAACGATAACATTCAATATTAACGTTATGAAGTCCGCCGCTTGCGTTCGCGTAAGTCAACATTTACTACATAATACATACATCACGCCCGTATTCCACAATAGAGTAAGCAGAGCCCACGAAACGTTACATAGTCAAAATCACGTCTATTTCACATTTCGTAGCCACGTTTAGGATAGCTCTTAGGTTTTACATACTTTAGAGGCATAACAGTGACAGGTTGCGAGTCTGTCGTCTAAAACATACCTTAATCTATATCCTTAGTCACCTCTTACGACATTCACCGTAGAAATGGAATAGTGTTATTCTAAACTAAACCGACCACATTTACTAGTTGCGATAAAAAAGGAATGTCAATAAAACGTCGGCAGCTATACAGATCACCAGCGATGCGTTCTCGTATCACAGAAAGTCCAGAACAAACTTCAGTAAAAGTCGCAATGGGTGACCAAGCATTTCCATACGAACTAATTAAAGCACAGCAACCCGATAGCGTTGTATCGTGTGGCAAGCAATATGACACACGAAACGACATCGAACAAGCTGTGCCTCAGCTGCACAAGTCCGCCCCGCAGGGTCTGGTTACCTGTGGTTCAATAAGGAGGTCCTGTTTTACCAGTATTAGCTTTCCTACTTCCTAGCTTGATTATCAGCGATGCATGCAATTATCCGACGGCAGACTATAAATCAAAATAAATATGTATAGCAACAGCAATAAAAATACAGACACATTCGGAATTTCCATTTGGATGAGAATGTTTACTTAGCAGAAAGATATGAGACGTGCCGTTTCTCATTCCAGACATTGCGCGGGTATGTGGATGAACTGAAAATGCTTTACGTACGTTTTGTGCGCCACATACTACAAATGTTTACGCTACAGCGTGAAAGAAACAAACAATTCCTAGAAGAATTACCTACACCGCAGATTTTTTCAAGTTTTGTGGATCTGCTTCAATCACGCCTAACATAGTTAATAATAATAATGCAGTTAACAGAGAACACAAAACGTTAGTCAAACAAAACCATTTAGGTTTGATAAACAGATGAAAACATGCTTAGATCTATTTCCTTAATCGCCTCTTACGACGTCCACGGAAGAAAGAGAGAGGTGTTACTCTAAACCCGACAATACACAGGTTTCAATACACCAATTAGTTTAGTAGCACCTAAATCATTTCGGCTATCAAAGTTTACTCCGCACAACAATCAAACGCCTCGCGAAACCGTGCGGTTTTTGGAGACGTGGTGACTTTTTCAGTTTTCGAAAGGCTCGCCGTGCCGGGCAATTTTAAATTACGAAATGAAAATTCGATTTAACAGTTGACATAATTTGTGGTGGAAGGCGGATGCGGCGGCGGAAACATCGTCACGGTCCAGGGCGCCCGCGTACCATGGTGTGACGTCATGGCGACCAAAGCAGACGGATATTCACCATACAAAACAGGTTGTACTGCACTGCAGCGGAAAACACCTCGTTTTTATGTTGAATTTAAATTAACATTGTCAGGTAAGTAACGTTGCTTGGTGGTAGCAGAGGTTATATGTATGAAATGTTTTATCATTAACCGGTTCCGACCTTCAATTCATCGGTATAACTTACTACTATAGGTAAATGATAGATAATGTGTGGTAGTTATGTTTATGGTATGTACATTTATATTTCTAGTAAGCTGAAATATTAGGACGTGTCGTTAATATTCTAAAAACACCCCGCCACTTATGCCCGTATGTTTGAACATGAACTCAAAAGTTACCGAATTCTGATGCGTTTTATTAACCACATTACTGCAAATCTTCTGCATTGTATTTTTCCTATAAAATACACAATATTGTGTAGAAATAAAGATGATCGTTAGATCACATACAAATTAACAATCCCGAAGTGCAAATTGTGTTAGCTTTGTACCTACTGAAGTAGTTGATCGGCCACTTCAAATTCGTGCGCTACACGGCCTCGGAAATGTATCGGAACCTATGTACGCATTCTTGTGAATAAAGTAACAATTTAGTGCAAACAAATGGCAAAAATGTTACTTGCAATTAAATGAACCTTTGACCAAACGCGAATTTACGATTGCCTATAAAGAACATATGGGTTGCAAGTTACCTATTATACCTACTTAGGATAATTTTTAACTAAAAGAAAGGGCTAGTTTTACAGCTGAATACTTCCCCAGTTTTTTTTTTTAGATCAGAGCACAAATTACAACGGCCCAGAGGCGATTCAGTGTAGGTCTTGTATTACAAAGAGCTAGAGCGCTACAAAATATTATCAGTTTCAAGAGTATCATATGACTTTTCAAGGTGATTACTCTTTTGATACTGCAAAGATAAAATTGCCGAATAGATTGGTGTTCACGAACGATTGTCATTTTAGAAGTAAATACATACAGTATTCGACGGATCTGGGTCATTACAATATGAAGAATTGTTCAAGTGCCAACAGCACAAAACAAATTATGAAGTTAAAATCATAAAAAAAGACAAACCAAAAACACTATTTACTATAAGGTACATTCATTAATACCTAATAACAAACAGTTAGTTTAACTTAGAGCTTTTACTAACGCCTGGTAAACGTCTCAAAAAACGACCAGGAAACAGACGAGCTAGTAGTATAACAAAAAGCAAATCAACATTGATGATATAACGTTGTGTCATCTTCGACAAATCTGATTTCACTAATTTTACATGCAGATCTCACAAATGAAAAGGCAAGTCATATAGCAAGAACAAGCAACAGCATAACATGTTTGACTTTTAGACAACTTTTACCAAACAAATCATGTTTCTTTAAGTGCCATTGTATGAGTATTCCTACACTTATACGCGTAACACAAACGAAACAATCGGTAATTCAATACTATCAAAAGCATGCTTTTCAAGTTATAAAATATATCTACGGTGACCCAATAAGCCCTCGTGAATAGCCATAATAGAGATTTATCTGCAAGTCGAGTTATCTGGTCAATATGTTGTTGGAGACTATTTTCTCTTCCAAGTATGCAAAGTACCTACTAAATGATATGATAATCAGCATTTAGGATCATGAAACGAATAGACGAGACATCTTAAAAAAACAGTAGAAAGTGTTTAAGAATTTCATTCGCGCCCAGTGGTATCGAATTCAAATCACGAAACCGCTGTGCATTTGTTAGCCAATGTGTCGCAGCACGCGAACAATGATCTGATCTTATGATAGCTCAATTAGAAACACGTAATATATCGTTGAATTTAGAAAACCCGTTGCACAATCGAAACGTTACTTTCTCGATAAAGTTAACATCCGGCATCGAACGCATGCAATGCATCAGATTTAGAGGTCGACGGAGATACGGTTATTGAATAATACAAAAACAACCAAAAGAGCGTTTAACCTTAGCGTTAGGAGCTATAGAATTAGATTGCCATTAGAGCACATGATGGATAACCTTGCCAAGGCGATAATGTCAATCAATCAGACACTTGAGCGGTTAAATCATGCACTTGCGTATTAATTACCGCGCCTATTGCATACGCATCAGAGAATGAATGAGAGGAATTAGGAAGCGATGTATATCTGTTCTATCTTAAAGTCTTAAACAAAGCAATCGTAACGAGTGCTCGTAAAGGGGAAATGCTACCAGGCAGTTGGAAAACCGTCAATGTAAACCGCCACACGGCTTGCTAATGGGTCATAAGACGTATAAACACAGATTTACGCCTTCGTGCGCCAGAGACGATGTAGGTTTAGACATACCGCTGTGACTTACGCCCTCAGTCAACAATAAATATCAGTTACGGTGATAGATCGTCGAGTGAATTGGATTACATTGTCCGCTTCCGGCCAAAGGTTTGTGTCGCTATTTAGGAGCAACAGATTTATTTATATTGTTAAAAAATAAAACATGATCAGGGAAAAAAATAGTAAATGGAGTTGATTCTACAATAGTTGAATAGTCTACACCGATTTAACTTCTTCTTCGTTGAATTTGAAGAATCCGTTATTTCTTATTTAACCCTATCTTCTCCGGGGATCACCTGAAAACCTCAGCGATTAGTGGTCATCGATTAAAGAAACTCCATCTAAACATTTTTTTTAAAGACGTAACCGCAAACAAGTTACAGCCTATAAATAGGTACGCCATTTACATTAATCTTTTCTCCAATGTAATCCTGTGTGATCTTGGCAATTGACATGAGCATTGTAGGACAATCGCTACTCATGATGCCAACAATACCAACTCCTAATAAAGATAGCAGCGACGATAAGTAACAAAGAATAGCTGTGCAGTTTACTGTAGTAACGTGATAATGACGCCCGTAGCATACAGGGTAGCAGGGGAGTCGGGCCACTAACCTAACCCATTTATGAGCGGTGGGCCGTAATTCAATTACACGGCACTGACGCAGGCGAACCAATCGTAAAACTCTTATTGTGAATATCGAGGGCTTGGCTTTGGAAAACAACCATTATGGCTGTTCAGAGCGCATTCGAAACAAGGTTAACACTTTTAGTAAACATTGGTAACCATAACGGAATATGCTATAAAAGTTTTGGAATAATCGGACGCTAAAGAAAGAGGCGATTTCAAACGATATAATAGACTATAGTGAAATAGTATTGTATGAATTTTAAGTGTATGTAGTTGTTAAGACATGCAAACATAAGAAATATACAAGTCCAGGTTTTAGACTGAACAAAAGCAGTCACAAAACACACAAAGTAAAATAAAAACTTACAGCATTACAGACTGTTGAAAGAGGGTATTTGTGAACAATAGGTAGATGGTTGAAATAGGTTTAAACCTAAAATTATGCTAACAATGGCTAAGAATCGTAAAAATGCCGTGGTTTTGACTATCTACCTATGTAACGTTTTGTGCCTACGCCATGTTTGTTTATACATAGGTATTTATGTATGCACTTTTTTCTAAAAACGGAAAGTGGCTGCAGTTAGCTTTCATTTTCAAACTATATTTAACCTTTTGACCGCCAAAGACGCCAATTCACGTCATCGCAAATCAGTGCCCGTAACGCCACGACGTTATATGGCGGGCCGAAGTTATTGCGAGAGAACTATGAAATATAAAACACTTCATCATTTTTTCTTGGTTTACTTTATTTATAGGTAGTGTAAGTTATTTTATACCTAATTTAAATAAAATAATACAGCACCATTCGAAAAAAAACAGGCATTTTCTAAGAGCAAACTTCAATTGGCTAGATTACACTGCCTGCAGCGCCAAAGACGCCGTGTAACGTCGCCTAGTGATGGGACGCACAGCAATGTCTTCTTTTAGTTATCGATATGAGAGATCCCTAACCTGTGGTCCGCGGGCCCTTGGGGGTCCGTGGGCATATGTTTGGGGTTCCGCGGTCCCCCATGTTTTACAGCGAAAAAGATTTAAGGAATACTAAAATATAATATCCGTCTATTTAAATAAAAAAAGGAATTGCTGTTCGTTAGTCTCGCTAAAACTCGAGAATGTCTGGGCCGATTTAGCTGATTTTGGTTTTGTAATGTTTGCCGTAGTTTAGAGACGGTTTAAACGGTGAGATAAATTGGAAATTTTGCGAAAAAAAAAATTACTAAGGCGGAAAGTGTTATAAAATTATAATTTCCCTTTTACTAAAGTCAAATTTAAACGTCTGACGGATCTATTCGCAATACAACCCAAACCCCAATGAATACATTTGAGCGCTAGAACGGCACGTGACTGTTCGTTTGTTCTTGGTTATAATAATCGACAAAATGTTTTTTACGACCCTTATGTGCGAAAGCTTGTCACTGCTCCGTGCGCCCTTGAAGTGAGAGCACGTTACGAGTTGACGACACAGGCGCAAAATTGAGTGTCGATAGTAGCCAAATGAGTACAGAGGAGTAACTTCGAATTTTGGAAGGTGTCGATACTGACGATGAAATCGAAGACCTTGTGTTCGAAGAAGTTGAAGAAGAAGATTTTGAGGTAAGTAAATTTTTAATACGCATATTCTATCAAATAACGCAGTGTTTCTTAACCTGTGGTCTTCGGACCCGTGGGGGTCCGCCAATGTGAAAACAGGGTCCGCCGTCTTATCCATGAAAGTTGAATGAATAAAGAAAGTGCTAAGACCGTTCGCACTTGATAGTCTTTCAATTTGTTTTTGATATTTCTATGTATATTATTTAAACAAAGAAATAGTAGTACATATTTAGGTAAAGAAAAAATACGTTGGGAGTTTATCTTTATATTTTAAGTTGCCGTCTGCTACTGCAGGTGTCAAAATACAATAAATCGCGAACGCCTAGCAAGTGGATATTCCTATTATTTAAATAAACTTTTTTTTTTGTTTTACGACACTTTTAAATGGGTCAGTTTTTTTCCCTATACAAACAATTAAATATTAATTAATTAATCTGTCTAGAATATTTTCGTACTCTTTTTTTTGCGATAACACGTGATTTTGTACACACTAAAATACTTCGAATCTTGCAAGAAAAGGGCATCATAAACTTTAAATAAGTCGCGCGCCGTGTTTGTAAGGGACAGAGAATGTGAGCGGGGCATTGAATAGCCGACAAACAAAGAAAGAGCTACGTGCAATAAATATAAGATTTATTGCTTTATGTGCAGGTGCATACCATAAAACCCTCACTCGAGCGACTTTATTATCTTTGTTTTCAGTAAACATATCCACGCCAAGGAATTAAAAAAACTAAAAGGTAATAATATTAATCCTTATCGGGTCTGTGTTTTACAACGGAATGTATTTTCATTCCAATTTATATACCTAGTTCCCAGTTCCCGAAACATCGAAAAGAACAATTTTTGTTTTGATTACGTTCCCAACACTAGCACTATTCTAATTTCCACTGCCCCCAACGCCAATGACGGCAACGAACGTCGAAGTATGACGTCATCAGCAAAGTAGTGAAGTGGTTCCATTGCAAAATAATAATGAAAGTTACAGTAAAGTTTTAATTTTTAAAGGTTTTCAATGACAGTAATTACACGCAAATTCATGAAAATTATATGGAAAACGTTGTGGTAATGTATGAGGTAAAATATAAGGGGTTCAATGGCTGAAATCAATTGTAATATCGGTAATATCGATATGCGGCTGTGACATCACTATTGTTCGTTCGTATTTGAAACGATTTTTGCCTTGGCGTCAGGAGCACAGCGTTTCACTTCGCGCCTTGGCGTTCAAAAGGTTAAATTACGATTCCTGGTTCAGCCCTTTCAAATTCCTCTTATAATTTAAGTGTCTCACCTTTAATCCACATTTCAATACCACTTTAGTTCACAACTATCCATAGTTGACAGTACGTCCAAATTGATGATGCTTACCTGTAAAAAAAAATACACATTAGTAATTTGAAACAGACCTGTAATTCAATACGTGATATTGCAGTAGGTACTGTCTTCTGTGCCTAATAGTATTATGTCATGTCGTGATTTTCTTACTCAATACGTATCAAACCAGAAAGTAATTTTAAATTACTAGAGAAGTGCGGAGAACTGGACATTATAAACGAGGTTACGCGCCTTGTCGATACATTAGTACGTATTACTAATGTTGAAATTACTTACATTACAACAACCTAATTTTATAATAATTACTTTACGTAATGCTACCATGTGTGGTTCCGGTGGTCATTACAACAATCATAATTTACCGACATTATGGTTTTACTCGGATCGCAAAGGGTTTTTCGTGTGCTCTGTCCTAGATAAAATAACGTTCTTTAGTTTCATTTACGATGATTAATTCATTAATCATATTAGGTAACATGTAACTAATGTCATCGATTACAAATTTCTACTATCAATTGATTTGCTTAGAGAGTGATTGTTATCATAAGTCATAACTAATGTATAACTGTTTCGATGTAAACAAATAAATGCCCAAGACATAATAGTGTCTAGCACAACTCCCTGAGCAACTCCAATTATTTCTTTCTATGTAGTGTTTAATTTGATTGTTTTATTTGATTTCTATATTATTGTTATAGTTTAAAATTTTATATTGTTACTAAGTATGTTAGTTGTAATAATTGTCTTATGTGTTTTCTAAATAAACAGATACTCCAAATATATCAAGAAGACTTAGTAACATTTACCTGCCATAAAGGTGTCACGTTTCACAAAAGGCATTAATCTCTTTTTTATCGTCTTACGAATAGGATTACATCTTTATAATCGCATTCGTTTAATGTAACAATATACTTTCAACGGCTACAGCTGCACCAGATGAACAAATAACCATAGGTTATTTATTTAATTAAATCACTTGTCTAAATTATACTTTTATTTCAGGGACCAATTACACTTTTTTATTCCTGATTGCTTTAATTCAGTTTTCTTGGCGGAACTCCCAAAACAGTCTACCTCAACATCCAAGTATGGTGACTGGTTGCATTGTGAAAGGTTTGAATTTCTTTTCATGTGAATCAGCACAACTCCGAATATGGCAGCAAATTACTATTTAGAAATGCTTTGATCTGAGGTATTATTCTCTTAGGTTGCTCCAGCTGTTTCAGCATCAAATGTAGTCATATAAGTAGTATGTCATTTGATACACGTATCATTAGTTGGTCCGTTAGCTCGTTTATAACAAAAAAATCGAGATAGTTTCACAACTTTTAAGTTGGTATAAATTTATTTGCTCTTAAATTTGGCTCATGATTCGACTTTGGAGGAACTGTCAAGACTTCTGTAACTTAAAAAACGCCTGAGTTCACTGGATTGTTAAATTTATTTAACGAAAGAGTGTTGCATCACTGTTTGTAAACTAATCAGTGATGAATAAGCGGCGCAGCGGGAGGCTATTAGTACTAACTTTTTCAGCAAAGCCTATTATAAGTAAGGTATTGTGACTTGATTTTTTTATGATACAATATTTATTAGCTAAATTTAATACGGGTTATGTTGGAAAATTGTTACCTAACTTAAATTCATGCCATTGGTATTTTTTAGGTTCTAGCGATCCGTTTTTTCCAATATCAATCGGGTTACATAAAATGTGTCGATTTTTTTACTAACTACCCGTCTGAATCTTTTTTAGAATTTTGCTCATAAAAGCAAAAGGGAAGCCTCTTGGGATTTTAAAAGATTCACGAAAGCAAATAACCTAAGTCGTTAGTTCATTCACACTCGACATCGTTGAAAGTCCCCACAAGAAGGAGGTTCTGAAGTTGACTGTATATTTTCTTCATGTTATAATTACAATTTACCCATCTCAATAGCAATTAATGATGTCTTGTCTATAAGATTTAACATTTTCCTTGTGAAATATACATCAAAAATTCTAATTAGGGTTCTGTAGATCACCTAAAACTAGCTCGTTCCGCATGATCGGTACCCTCGGCGCATGCAACAGAACGTGACCGTTCGCGAATGTCCACTCAATGTCCCTTCGCGGCGGAAATAGCTTGTCGCGACGCAACCGCCATTACTTAACGTGACTTATAGTAATCAACTAGTCTATCATCGTTTGGAATAGTTGAGAAGCTATAGAAGGTTCGAGGCGAGAAGTCGTTGCCGTCGCTCATTGTGTACGAGTACACAGCATACAAAATTAGTGCCATTGGCCACACTACTATATTTTGTCACATTTCTGAAGTTGAACAATAGATCTAAACATTGTAGTGTTATTTCTCGAAAGGTGCTAAACGAAAGAGAGCATTGCATTGTGCTGTAACGTATTGCACTATAACAAGGTTTAATTTATCGTCCTAACCTAACATTTAGATGCGATTATATTCTTCTGCACAACGATGGATAGTCTTGATAAATGGATGTTCTAATTCGATAATAGTCTTAACGGCATCAGACAGCGGATCAAAATGAATACTAGGGCAATTATGCAAATTTTAAGGGTTAGTAGAGCATCCATAAATCTAACAGTTAAAGAAATATCGTACGCAAACGCACTCAAAAAGCACACAGTGTATAATTGTAATCAAAGCACAATAAATAGCTTCATTCTTCATGTATTCAGAACACAATGTGAGTGGAGCATTTGACACTTTCTATTTCTGTCCAAGTGTGAAGCCGACGTGACTTGTGCTATACTAAGTGACATAATTATACCCGGCGGATTCAGGTTTTCTTCCTATCGATATAACGCCTTCACGATTGTTGTGAAATATACTTTGAGTGCGTGGAGAACCCACACGACACGATCCGAGGGTGTCTTAAGCGAAGAAAACGTTCAAATAGTAATTTCTATGGGCAATTATCCATTTCAAAAATCATATTTTTCGAAAGCTACTTCAATACTATTCCTTTGCCGTATGGTGACGGGTTTAAATAGTACCTCTCCATTTCATCCGTAGATGTTGTAAAAGACGACTAAGGAAATTTTGGTATATTTTAAGCGTCAGGCTAGCAATCTCTCACTAATGTACCTTTTAACTTAAAACCTAAAATATATGCCAGAAGTGGCTACGAATAGTGAAATAGTCATAATTTTTGCCTATGTATTTGCCGACTCTTAAGTGGAAATAAAGGCGTGATCTAGGTATGTATGTGTATTGAAACAAACACTGGGTTATTATATGTCTGGGAAAACGAGTAATTGCTCCCGAAAAACCGTTTCCAGAAAAGATTTAGTGTCTTACGATTCGTATAGGTAATTACGTAGTCGAGGAAATTGATAACTTAGAACCTATACATTATGACTTTCATATTATCTGAATTTTTATGTATATAGATAGTATGGCATTTTATAATGACCTTTTTTGCAAAGAAGCACGCGTATAAAATTCTTCGACTGCACTACGGTACAGTTTAACATGTAAGTAGTAGCATAGTTTCCATAAATGTAGAAAATGTCAGGTCGTCGCTCGTTCAAGACGAATGCACCGTAGACAGCGAAGCGACCGCAAAGCTGCGCATGCGGTCGTTGCTGGTATTATACAGGAACATGAAAATGGCTGCCGCGTAACGTGACTTTTCTGATTGAGATATAAAACGCCGTGTAATGGTCGTGAGCCAATGATTTACTATCCCCATTGAATTTGTGATCCCAGACTGGCAACAATAAATCCTAAACACGAATAGATGGTTGGTATCGGGCCGATAAGATCTGAGTAGCTTAGAATAGGCGCAGTGTCAGCGAGTTGTTTGATAGGATTATTTGCTTTACAGCATTTAATCAGCGGTTCGGTAATCGTGGGCGGAATCGACTACCGACTCGAGGTGCGGTTGATCTCGAGAGATAACAGATAGAAAGCGCCGTTGAAACAACACCAACCGCGTTACGCGCGCTGAGCAAAGTCAAAACGGGGCGACTCCGGCAAACAAGGCAACCGCTTGTGCAACGGATGACCGTGCGTATGCGCTGAATGTTGATTTGGAGGAAGATAAGGGCAGGCAAGGTAGCCGTTTATAGTAAAGGACACGCCCTTATAGTATTCTGAATAACATCAAACTATTATTAATAAAATACTCGTAGCTGTTTAGAAACGTGGAATAGCCATGTCTATGACATGTTTCGCGTGTTCTGTCTACTTCACCTAGGAAAAGGCGTGATGTATGTATACGAGTACCTATGTCTATAATTATATGTACGCGGGACTTAATCGCGATTTTATTTATTTAATAGTGAAACGGTGGACAATATCAGTGAAACGCGGGTAGTTCGGGGAGCCGTTACTGATGAAAATCAAGTGCGGGTAGTTCGGAAGACCCGGGCTGCCAAACAAACGTCAAGCTCCGCTTCAGTCAACTCGTGACCACGGTCGCTGTAACGCGGCCGAAACGTCGAGAAGGTAAATAAATAAAATCGCGATTAAGTCCCGCGTACATATAATTATGAGTGAGAATCGCGAAAGTTTAAAACGTTATACCTATGTCTATATTGCAATCTATACCTAACCTATTAAATAATGAAAATTTCATATTTTTCTCCTAAACATTTATTACAAAGTCATACGAACTCGCTGCGACGATACAATTTTAAAATGTTCCGGTTCCGACCGGATTTTGGTGTTCATTAGATGGTAGGTATTTGATTAGATAAATGAATAGTAATGTCAAAGTGAAGAAACATGATGCGTTCAAATTACAGACAAGCGGTATTATGCCATAGGAAGCGATTAGCGGTGTGCTCCGTGTGCTCACGCCAAAAGTCCATTGTAGCTGCCCGGCGGCTGAGGTCGTGGTACAAAACGCGATTCGAAATCGACGCGCCCAATGTCAGAGTCGGTGCGCACAAGGTCGCCTCTCACGCCGCCTCCGCGGTCGTTCACAAAGCCTAAACTACCCACAAATCGCACTAACGTAACTCACCGATACGTATGGCTGGAACCTATAAACCCGTTTTATTGCTCAAGCCATTTTTTAAGTGAATTCAACATAATGACCACTAGCACAAGTTTATAGATCTCTGAATTTTGAAGAATTTAATCTAACCGGAAATTTTATCGATAAATCCTTCGATAAGTAATGATCTATTTAGCTAAAGAATTCACAACATTCTTAGATAATTCCTAAGCGTTTAGATAAGACAAATTAGACAAGAGGCTTGTCACAAGCCTATCCGTAGACTGTGAGACAAATTCTGTGAAGTATGGACGCTATGGCTTGGGAATTTTAAAAACCGAACGGCGAATTCGATTCAGCGTTCCATCTTTGAATATACTTCGAAGAGCATAGGGATACCCTTATATCCCTTGTCTCATACCTCGTCTAAGATTTCTTAGTTACATTGCCATGGTTATCGGTTGGCCAAGCCCAGTCAAGTGTAAATAATCGATCACGTTTAGTGATTCCTTATCGCGATTTGAGTACGAGCTCGCTTCCACGTGCCACCGATTGCCGTTAATGCTACTGCTATTGCATAAATTTTACAATTTCGTTTAGTAACTCAGTTCGCATTGTAACGTGCTTAATTCTAATTTAATCAAAGGGATTTTATAGGGTTATATAAGTTTACTCGTAGATGACTTCGAGTTCTTTAGTTGAGTGTTTGTCATTGAGACAGATTACAGTGTAGAAGTCGTTTTATAGGTCGCGATTGGTTGGTCGTTTGCTTCTATCACCGCGTTGTGCATCTATCAATTTTGGCCAAGTTGAAAGCCAAGAACTGAATTTCAGAGTAGACGAAGACGGGGTGGGAGTATTGGAAACACAAACAGAACAGGTATACACCCAGATTATTTTTAGTAGCTGTAAATAAACAATTTTTTAATTTGTATTTTGAAACAGTACAGTATTTTTAAATAGTTAAAATAAAACTTTTTCATTATCAACCCACTCCATTAACACATTGATAGGATTTTAATTACTCTGTTACAGTCAGACACGACTTTTTAGAAACACGTTATCCATTTAGATAATACATATACCTACCATTCATTATTTATACATAAACGGTGACAAGTTAAGTTTTTAATTTAGAAATGAATACTATCGAAGCAGAAGAAAGCTTCTTTTAGACTACGGGGATGATCGTGATCACACGAAGATATTGTATCAATTTTATTGACAGTTACCAACGCAAGAAATTCGTGGAGCAATATTTTAATAATGAAATCAATCATGTTTTGGCATATCACGCACGTTCCATTTTAATCCACGGAGCCAATTACATCTTAAGTAGTTGAACGTGGCTTGTTTTATTCATTCGAAAGGTTGGATGCATCATAAAATTAATATTTGGGCAAGTGCCAACAGTTAAAGGTACTCCTAGCTATTGTTGACCTGAATGTTGAGGTTGAGGCCGAGGATTGTCACACATAAATCATATTAACACGTTGAATCGAGTGTTTAAACAATTCGTGTGAACAGTGAGAACTGTAGGTAGTAACTATAAAAGACAGAGAAGGCGTATTCATATTCAGTCGTATAACTAGTTTTATTTAACTTATTATTTAATTTACACATAAAACAGACAAGTGTGTACAAATTTGCTAACCTTGATGCTTCGACCGCTACGCGTGTCAATATTTGGCGAAACACCTCAAAAATAAATAGGCCACCGCACCGTTAATTTTAGTGAAATCACGAAATCAACTGAATTCAATGCAAGTAAAATCTGATAAGTATCATAGCAACACTACGTAGCTTCACGGTTAGTTATAATGCTAATAAAAAGTAGGTGGGTACTAAAAACTTGATCATAATTGGATATCGAGCGCTACCTGCAACTTGAATTTAGATAAAAACGTCAATCCGCAGAAGTGAAACCCACCCGGCGTCTTATGCTCTCGATTTTAGCGGCACAAGAAGAAATCGCATTAGTTCAGAAAGCCGAGGTTAATGGAATGCAGTCCGAGACTAATTTGTATCCAAAAGCAGAGACTGATCAAGTACAAGCAAAGCCTGGACCCTATAAACAAGAAAATAGATACCCATAAAAACAGTCTATTCCGGACGAAGGAGTGTTGTAGGCCTCAGATACTCACCTACGCATTCCCATGCAGGAGCGAAATTTCCTCATACATTGTTCAAGTGTGTAAAAGTGCACATAATAGTGTCACTCAAATCTCCAATTTTGAGACTACATATGTTTGTCAAGTTTACATAACATTAGGATGTATAGTAAAAGAAGAACTCCAGATCTAAGGGTGCTTTCAAACAAACGAGAGTTAGAAGTCTAGAAATAAGTCACTTTTTATTCGCAAAACCGAAAAAAGGGAGAAAGAGTGTCTTATTTCAATACTAAATTTTACTCTCTGTTTGGGTGAACTGATCTAAAGACGGATATCACCGATAAGTGCCAAGAGTAAGTGTTCCGGTGTTACAAGCTCCTACATCCGTCTGGTTCAGTCCGCGTTTTTCACGTGCGTCATCAGGTCACATCATCACAAAGCCAAAGAATCCCTTCAAAACTGACACTAAAAGCAACTATTTTCTAATATTATCCATCAAAGGCATCCAAATAGTTTTTGAAAACTTCTGAAAATAAAACTTCTTAGCCCAATAACGATTTATTCTAAACGGGCGCACCGGAAAATGTTTATTTGCTATGGCGTCCACCTGTCACCGAAATAAAATGAATGATAGGAAGAGGTGCAGCTGGATTTAAATACAATGACATCACAGAATAGACTGTTCAGAAGCTAAATAACTTCACCGACCCGTTCAGTTTTTTGCGGTCTAATTTTGTGTTTCACTCAGCTTGAGATATGAAATACTTCTGGATAAGATAGTGCGTCAAGTGCGTGTTATCGAAAGGAAAAGTCTATAATTTTGAATACAAACATGAATGAGTGTTTGATTTAGAAGCTATTTGTTTAGCGAATGTGGGTTTAATTCCCACTGGAGCCCATACTCGTTTAAAATATTTGTAGAAAAGTCTGACCTAATATCTGAGAAATGTTTGAGCACATTCATTCTCAGTAAAATGCCTTTGTGTGCCTCTTATTTATATTTGTTATCCGCTGACCATAATGAACTTAGAACAACAAAACCAAACCCTTTTATGTTAGGAAACAATGGCTATTTTTCTAGCATTCCGGAGTGCTTACACAAACACTTCATTGGGCCCTTTGTTCAAAGTAATGCAGAGCTGCAAACAATAATCTTATCTGTTTTATCTTCGAAATAAAGTTAGAGCGCGCCGAGATGACAAGTAAAACGATCGGCGGTGTCCCAATTCAATAAAACATACTGTTGGAATTGAAAACTACGAGCAAGTAGGTCAGAGCCTCCGATAACTTGAAAATGGTCTGATCTATCAAGAGTGATGCTAGATAAGTGAAGTCAACTTTCGTCACTTGATTTTTTGTTAATCGAAAATGGGTTGTACACTCGAATCTGTTTTTTAATCAAAAGGAGCTTAAACGTTATCTGTTGTTAAGACGATAACCCTTTTTTTAGAGAAGAAACGTGACAAGAATGGATTGAAGAAAGTTTTCACACTTAAATGGTACCTTTTATCTTATAAAGGCTTAAAATAAACCATGTAGCGGACAAACCCAGTTTCGGTAACATATCGTAAAAGGGATATGGACGACAAGATACCCACCTTTAGCACTGCAAAAAAATAATATAAGAATGGAGTTTAAGGCAGCATCTTGCAAACGAGTTGCAATGTCACCTGTCGATGTAATTTATTCAGACAACCTTATTAAAATAAATACACTTACGGGTAATTTGTGGGACATAGTTTAAAATGAAAGAAGATGCGATGCTTTTGAGAGTCTACTCGTAAAACGATGAGTCAATTTAGGGCAACCTATGAACGGAAATGTATAGACTTTGTAATCTCAGGCTCAGTTGTGTCAGATTTCAAAATTTCAATAATACATCGTCGAATCAGTTTCTTAGACAGAAATACAGTTACGCTCGCTGTCTATTTGTCTTCAGACAAACTTAAGGATTTACAGTTATCATGTCATGACAATACATTAATCTGGGTTTCCAGGTTAGATATTTTATTAGTAATAGGTACACATGACTTCGTGGTCGTTGAAATCAATCTCTCCTTATTTTAACTTGCGCGTCAGAATAGTGCGCCGTGTTTTGAAGATGTTCGCCACTTGAATGCCAATCCTAGTGAATTTACTTTCCAAATGAGTCACTTGAAATGATATTGTGAGTGTATCACATGTTTATCTTAACATTAGGTGTGTTTGTCGAAAATAGTAATGTTAGATATTATGAACTTGGAAAAAATGTTTTGAATACGTTGTTGCAATGACTAATGAAACAGAGTTTGGTATGAACCATATTGTTTGTTGCGTCAAAATGAACATGCATGATGGCAGCCAAACACGCAGATTATCGGGATAATACAGTCTACGATAAGTATCTCTTTTAAATACAAGATACAAATGATGAAAAACATGATGAACAGCAAAAAGAGAAGCAAATTGAAGCTTACTTATAATCTGAGCAACTTAAGTTTAAAACTTAACAAGATAATACTGGTTGCATGAACTCTAACTGGGGACTTGGTCATAGTTGCATGAGTCACCCAGTAATTGACTGAACCGTACATAAAACACTTAAAACGTTGGCTTCTGGGTCCGTACAAGTCAATGATATGCGATTACTTCTACTTTGGAGTTTAAAACCCTTCACAAATTGCCTTGAAAACGTGTTCATTAATATTGTTCCAGTTGAGTATGCATATGTATTGTGTAATTTTAAGATCTGCCTGAGTTTTTGTAATGAGGCGTAACCTCATCTTTTTTTTTGTAATCTTATTGCACCAAGTTGTAGTGTTCAAGTGAGAATATTTGCACATAAACATCACGACTGTATTCTCAAAACAGGATAGGCAGAGCACACGAAATGTCACATAGACAAACCTGTGACTATTTCACGTACCGTAGCCACTTTTAGCATAATTTTAAGTTCAAACATAGTTGAAAAAGGTTAGATAGAACAAGTACCTGGTCGCCTGTAGCTTACAATAACCTATATTTTTAGTCGCCTATTACGACCTCCATGGAAAAAATAGATGGGTAATATTTGTATTTGCAGGTATTTTGTAACTTTGATTGCTGTACCCATCATTATTTATATTTGTATGGCATCGTGACAAGCTCACCAGGCTTAGTCAGTCGTATGACTAGGTATTTGTTTACTGCAGCTGATTTTGTTTGCTACATACAATCACGTGTTACAATGACGAGTAGTAACCTTCTCACTATCATCACAGTAACATAACAGTCTTTTCAAATTAGATCAGACAATCTAATTTTTGGGGTAGAATACACATTTGCATCACACCTGTTTAGTAGTTAAAGATAAATAATTGCTTCAACTACCATGCATTCGGACTGGTTTGCTGCGAGTGCTCAGTTATGTATATCAAAGCACAGCACGGTTAGAGTTGAGTCGCGCGCGAGATAAACTATAGTTATCACTGTCCAACTAGAAGAGTCGGCAAGTGTCAAGTAGCTACGAGACTCGACTCGCCCGTTGCCGTCCGCAAGCTCAATTGTTTAGTTATTGGTTTTGTACTCATGTCTCGAATGTTCGTTTGTTTACGCATGGGTGCCAACCTGAGCGAGTACCGCCACTGTTTCCGTGGCCGCCGTTTTGCCGGTGTCCGCGAGCGCTAGTGCCAACCATGCGGGCCCGCATGACGCCCGCTGCGACGCAGCCCGCCAAACTCGTCCATCAGTCACTGACGCCTCGACCGCAATTGTAAAACTCAACACTAGGGACACAACAGACACCCCGGCGATCCACTTGGCTAACACACGCACTCACTCGGAACTTAAACGCTCCCCATCCCACATAGCGATACAGTTATTGCACTGTTTCCTCAGTTGACACCGCGACAATCGTTCAATGTTTTCAAAACAATTACAGCGATAACGCGAAGATGTAAAGCGAACCGGCTTTCGATATCGAGAACTTGTCTTTGCTACTGTAATTTAGTGTAGCCACAGAAAGTCTGCACAGATTAACAGGTGATATCGGTGATAACTGCTTGTCCGCAATAGAACCTGGGCTAACCTTAACGTGATAACAACGAAAACAGCGTTAACAGTCCGTATCGTTCGAATGCCTTTACAATACTGGCCGGCGGCAGCTGTGCGGGACTGAGAAAAAAAGAGAAAGAACTATGGTATGACGTAGTGCGGTCGGGTGTAGCCCCGTAACTGGCGATATTCTCGCACGCAGACAGATACCATACCACGTTAGCAATAAAGCGCAGTTTTCCTGATTTGCCGGTGTACGACACCCAGCTGAGTCAGTTTCCTCGAATGCTGTGTGTGGAAATCAGAGTAGTGCAGTCATTGAGTGTGAAAGAGACGGAAGCCCGACTGATCGGCGATTGCAGCCGAACGTAAGCCGTCCGCCAAGGCCGGCTCACGTCACGTTTCGCGAAGACTAGACGTGCCTGCGTGCGTACTGCATAAACAACAATGTATGTATGTATATGTGCAGTGATGCAGTTTGTTGCACTGTTTTAAGACTACTTCAAACTGACATGTTGATTTATCGTTTAACCATTTTATTATATCCCCTACTGCAATACCTTTATCTGTAAATACCTACATTCGATAATAATACGTAATTATCTTTTAATTATCAGAAGCTTAAACAGTCATTAGAGACTATTACTATTATCAATAACCAGTCGGGTTAATCTATCGACTATCAAATAGAAAGTTGTAGAAATCTGTGGATTACGGTGAGTTTTTATAATAACAGTGAGAAAAAAATATCTGGTCTGCATTGTTATTCTGCTAGCTAGAGCATTTGATGTGGACACATTTTCGTAGCACGTTGATCAGTATGCGAGTGTGGCGGATACAGAAACCGGTGGTGATAAACTAGAGAGGTTTTCTCTAGCAGCATCCGTTTGGTGAAGTGTGACGATCCCGCTGTACATACTTTAGAAAATGGAAACGTACGATCTGTGATTTATATCTTTGTTACAATCTTCAATTTCACGACAGTGTTATAATCAAAAACACAATATTAATGATAAGTATTAATTAAAATTTACGTGCTTTTTTGTGCGCTATTTTGATCGTGCATCGTGCGTCACACTTACATTATAATCGCAAGAATTTCGTATTATTCTAGAGATAAGTACCTACAATTGTATTAACCACAATGACATATATGCTTACCTACGTAAGTATCCCCTACGATGCTTTGGCTATAAGTAATAACACACTGAACGCCTTCTCTATTCCCAACTTTTAATTACATATATTTTCTATAAACTGAATAAAGGCTAGAGCCAAAGGTGAAGGACAGTGTAAAAGGTACAAAATGAGTTTTTGACAAAATGAAAACCTACACAATGTTTTACCATATAACTGTTGGTTCGCATAATCAATAAGGATGAGTGGTGGGCGGAAAGGTCAACGCCCGCCCAGGTCTAACATTTGCCTAGGTCCTTTTAAACATTGATAAAAGCCTCTTCGTTCCAGAGATACATTTTTACGACTTATCTTTTTCGTTGCTTCAAACCAACCTAAATAATACTTATTTTAATAAGCTATTTTGTGAAAAGGCTTTTGTTCTTACAGTTCCAAATTGCTTTCGTATTTCGTTCATAACATTTTTATTGTGTTTACCTTGTTTCATTATGTTCTTAATTAGGACACAATACTTGCCTATTTTTGATGTTACTTCGTTGCCTATCACACAGGCCTGTCCAATAGGCCTGTGTCGTAAATTTCAAAAATGGCTTATTTCGTTAGTTTAGTACCTATATTACCCCAAAAAAATAATATTTCATGATAAAAATTATATATAAAACACATATTTTAAGTTAGAAAAAAATATTATAAATCTGACGTAAAAACACAAGAAAACGTCATGGCGTCGCGAATGACGTCACATGGTGGCAAACGATTGTGTTCACTTACGGCGAAAGTTTGTTTTGTTTAAATAAAAATGGAAACGTCGTATTTTAAGAACTGTATAGTGCCCCAGTGTATGAATACAAGTATAAAAACTCCGACTAAATTATTCATACGTGTTCCGGACAAGGAAAAAATGCGAAGAAAATGGTTAAAACTGGCAAGGAGGAATGATGCTCATTGTTTATCAACAACATCGAGGATGTATTTTTGTGAGGATCATTTCGATGTAAGTATTATTAAAAAAAGTAGTGACTACATATTCAACTCGTAAATCTTAAGAAAAATCAAAGTTTTTTTGTTTTAAAATAACAATGCAACATTTGGTTTGAGTTTGGGATATCTCATATTTTGTATTGTGTTAAAACAGTCTTTATATTTTTACAGTTGCCAAACGATATGCTGAATTATACCGAGTACCATATAATGGGAAAGGTATCTTATGTGCGAATGAAACCGGGTTGTTTACCAAGTAAATTTGGATGTCAAGAAGACAGAACAAAACGAACCTGCAGTGCAGAGCGGCCATACATGATAAAAAAACAGAGAATGTCTACAATAGCAGAGTGTCTTCAAGAAAGTTGTACACCAAGTACTTCCATTGAACTACAAGAAAGTTTCACACCAAGTACTTCCCTAGAACAACAACCTCAAACAAGTTCAGCAGGTATGTAATGAACTAAAAATATTATATCACATAACACATACTAGGCCGGCAAGGATCGAACCCAGGCCTCCCAGACACAACTCTGGTGCCTAAACCAAAAAAATATAAATATTCTTCAAACTCAGATTTATATTCAAATTCTAAATAGATGTTTAATATCATGCACAGCTTCTTTTGATTCTTATCTTATATCTTGTAATTTTTGCAGATTTTCAAACCATTGAAGAAAATACACCAAAAGTGTTATATAAGCCGACAGCAGATAAATGCATTCAAGTAATCATTACACATAAATATAGGAGTAAAGCGATCCAGACCGATGTGAAAACAATAGATCAAGCAATATCTCCTCGGAAGCCATCAATGACATCTAGTTCTACATCCCCGTTTAAAGTAACAACCTGTAAAAAATCAAGACCTTCTTCATCTCAACTGAAGAAGATTACTAGAAATATGCTGATTCCAGAAGAACAGTCTGACAGTGATATTTCTCTATACACACCGTCTGTGCCATCTGTATCTACTAACACAAGCTCACCATCAGTGCATGCATTACAAGTGAAATCATCTTCAGACTGTAGTGATTTTATTGCAGAAGACAGAAAAATAGAAGCAGCCGAAACCTTATTGAGAGCAATAAGTAAAATTGAAAAACAGCCCCGTTTATATATTGGTGTACCAAAAAATTGTTATTTCCTAATTGATATTATTACAGACAAATTAGACATTCCCAAACATCATATTTTGTTATGTTTAAATAAAATAAGATTAGATTGTACATTTCATATTTTAGTAGATGATTTTGGAACTAATGCATCTAGTTTAAGTAAAGTATTTACAAAAAATGTGCCTTTACTAGCTAGTGTTTTACGTCCCTTTATTGTGCCACTAGATAAATATAGTATAAAAAGGACTCTGCCAATGGCATTCAGGCATAAATATCACAACGTAAGTTGCATTATAGACTGCCTTGAGATAGAGATACAAAAGCCATCTAAGGCTCTAAACCAAGCAATGACTTGGTCAGAATACAAAAAAGCCAACACTATAAAATATTTAATCTCATGTACTCCAAATGGGTTAGTTAATTATGTTTCACCCGGATTTGGTGGCAGAACAACTGACACGTGTGTGGTCGAGTCATGTGATTTTATAAAATCTTTAAATGGTGGCATGTGCGTCATGGCTGATAGGGGCTTTAAGCATATAGAAAAATACCTTAAGAAATCAGGTATAACACTAGTAAGGCCTCCAAGTGTAGAAAAAGGAGCTAAAATGACTAAAAGCGAGGCCAAAGAAACTAAACGGATTGCTAGTTTGCGCATACATATAGAAAGAGTGATTCGGCGCCTACGAGAATTTTACATGTTAAGACCTCATGCCTGCCTTAATTTTAATTTTGTTAAGATACTGGATGATGTAATTATTATTGCATGTGCACTGATAAATCTACAAGATTCCTTAATAAAATAAAACTAAAACTTTTATTGTGTTTTTTTTATTATACACAAACATATATGAGCACACAGCACATGTTTACTCCACACTCTTATATAATAAAGGGTATATTTGATTTTTCCAGAAAACTATGAGATTATTATTAATTAAATTTTCAATATACTCCAAGTTAAATGGTATATTTATCAAAGTCACTTTTTTATTATTACTGTAGTCTGGGTCTGCTACACAGAAAACACATGTTTTTTTCTGTGTTAAGTACATTTGTAGTTGCATTTGAGCAAAATACTTTTCTGTAGCTTCTCCATTTACCACATAATTTTTGTAAGTTTTGCTACTACTGGGACATTTAATTTCAATAATACCATCTTGGAAAATACCATCAGGAGATCCTGCGATTATTGGACATTTCTCACTTAGCATAAGTCCACATTTATTTATGTTTTTTTTCAGTTTTATTTCCACTGTTTTCCTGACATCATCTTCTAGTACTCTGCCCCGACGCATTGGTACCGTGTCGGGTATTTTCCCTCCCAAAATAAGTGACACAAGTGTGCCATCTGCTGTCTTACAACGACTTACTTCATATGCTCTTGACGCGGTTATGCGGCCATATCTTAATTCATACCATAAATTACACTTGTGCTGTTCTCTCGTTTCTTTCTCAACTTTATTTATTAAAGATTCAGTTATACATATGTCTTTTAAAAAATCATCAACGCCTCTGTGTTTGTATTTGCACATAAGATGATGCATCGAAATGGCATTTGTGTCACTTAAAATGAAATCATTACGGTACTTTAAAAGTTCACAATTTTGAATTTTCTTCTTCTTTGCTTCAGCCAAAACTCTGTTAGCACTGACGTGTTTGCTGGTAATAATTGATTACCATTTGATAGGTCTTTCGCTGTCATAAATTTTAAGCTGGAACCAACTCTGGATAATTTAGATTTTTTCCAGTAGCATTCTACTGCGGTACAAGAAGGCTCTTCACTGCGGCGATGAACCCACATCAGGAAGGCTATCGCATGTTTGCAGCCACCCTTTGAAGCCACACAGTCATGGCATTCAATGGAGATGATGATGTCCTCTTCTTCATCCACAACAAGTGTGCATCCATACAATTTTGCGTGAACTTTGTGTTCGGGACAAATCTTACACTTAACAGTGCATAATTTATCATCACGCTTTAGCTGGACGTAGCTTATAGCGTCGTCACCGTACGAAGCTCGTGAAGACCTGAAATATAATTTGTTATTAGCTATTATATATATTAATAAAGACTCTAAGACAAAGTAGTGTCTTTACAATATCATCTCTCTTTATTTACATTGTAATTCTAACCTCAAAACCAATTAATTTGCTATTGGTATACATTCCTTCAAATAATAATTGACTGCGTGCTAATGTGAAATATATGTGAAAATGATAATAGGCAGTATTTTAGTATTGTTTATACTTACATAGAAGTTTTAACGTTACGAAATTCTGATGAACAAAAGTCGGTGTTCATCGCGAAAAATCGGCCCAACATAACGACGTCAATTTTCGGTAAATTATTGCTGTTCGCTTTGATGAATGCAGGTTCCATGGCAGTTTATGCTAGTATTATCCGATATGGGTGGAAATAACGCTCTCAATTTGTCGAAAAATTACAATAATACAAAAAAACGAAGTGACTTGTGCTGTTGTATGAAAATCATAACCAAATGTCAACAACAACAATGGCGCATACCACCATGTGACGTAATACGTTCTGATTGGCGTTCACGGCGGAGGGGCCAGGGGAGTATTTTTTTGATTTTAATTTGTTAAAATAACAATAATCTTATGTTTTTATGAGGAATCATTTCGGTTTTACTTGTTTAAATATTACAATTTACGCCTAGAAACATTCATCCATTGGTTTCATTGTTGGTTGACACAAGCCTATTACTGTCATATGAGGCATAACACCTTAGATTGTGGACGTTTGAAGGCGATGTTAATCGCTTATCATTAGAGATCCATTTACTTGTCTTCGTTATGATATAAAAAAGACGATTTCTAGGCGAATTAAAAGAGATGCAGATCACGTATAATTCAGACTTGCACTTGGTCGGTTCTTTATAAGAGTAAAAAAATGTTTTTTACCACAATTTTGTGCTTTAGGCTAAGAACGCACTACGACTTTTTATCGCGCGATAATTTTATCGCAGAAATGCAACGTAAGGGTTTATATGTCATCGCGCGCACTACGATGAAAAATTCACTATGGACATCGCGATTTTAAAATCGTGTCGCGCGACAAAAAGTCGTAGTGCGCGCCGGCACTTAGAGAAGGATCTAATGCAAATACGACTATTACTTATTACTACGATACGACGTTTCTTTGTAACCCTAGTGCAGGCACATGTCTTAATTTGAATAGATATATCACTGCGACACGGTGTTTCCTTGGAACAATAGTTAGTGCAGGGACATTTCTTTAATAGACTTATAATTATAAGACATAGTACTTTGTCATCCTGTACTACATATTGGGTGAATGATCTTCACAATACGCACCCCTTAATTCTGGCAGACCACGCACGTGTGTCATTGTAAGGATGTTTCTACAAATCGCACGACGAGACGCGTGATGACAACTGGTTTCAGGACTTGTATTTGAAAGGTGTCCATAAATAAATGGTATTAACATACCGTGCACGCATCTACTTTCTTTTTTATCCCGAAGGCGACTCGTCCAGTTTGTTAACATAATGTAAATGCCATTGAATGCCGTCCGACCGGTTGAGATGAAATAAAGTTTTTTGTCGAATACCCCGATATGAGTATGGCGGTGTAATTTTAACTGCAATTTTTAATTGGACCTATGGGTGAAGGGCAGGGCCGATATATATGAGCAACATTTGTGAGCGTCTTGACATTAATTACTGTATTACTCGCGTTATAACTTAACTCCCCTGTATCTATCGAAGGTGGTGAAAACTGGAAACCAACCCAGTGGCACGAATACAGGTTAGTTGTACAGCTTTACCACTATTAAAATACAACGTCAGAAAATTTAAAAAACATAACAATTGTATCACGTTACTTTTACTGCTTTTAACCAACGAGTTGCTTAAACGCAGCTTGAAATCGGAACATAAAAATATAATAATAGATATGTTGAAAAATGCTGTCGGATTTAGAATAACACTTCTTTATTTCTTCCGTGGATGTCGTAAGAAGCGTCTTAGGAAATAGGTTTAGATATGTTTTAAGCGATAGGATAGCAACACGTCACTATTGTACTTCTTTCATCTATGTTTAAACCTAACATTATGCTAAATGTGTCTTACAAACCCTGAAATAGTCATGGTTTTGTCTAAGAAAATTAAGCTTTAGAGAGTGAAAATGCCGTCACTAAGCACATTTCGCCTGTGTTAATGTTACTATGTCGACAAGGTACTCGGCGTCAGGTAAAGCCTTTTACATGTCGCAGAAGCCAAACGAAAGTGAAAGAAAGAACAATACACCAAGTTTCTTTTTAGTTCCTTAACACTGTTTCTCGGAATGCGTTGTGGCTAGCTGCGTTGCGCATTGTTACTATTTCCGTATGCGTATCGTATAATCTACATACACATATTTGCATTTAAAATCGGCATGTTGGTCTGACGGGTTTCGTTAGGTGCGAGCATTGACTTTTAAAAACTATTTCTTAATTGCTTACGACCTGATCTATAAATATAACGCGTTTGGCTGACCATTTTCTTTTTCCCAGTTCCCAAGTGACCTTTGACACCGAATCCACCTGGGTAGATCCGTCGCTCAATATTCAAGGAAATAAAGCCATTTCTGAGAATTCAGACCTGATGGAGTCACTATCAATATCAATTTGCATGACTCATCTTTGTTAACAGTTAACCTGATATGTGACCGAGATGTTTTCTTAGTACTCTTGCTCACCTGCGATGAAAAGCATTGCTGAGTTGCAAATGCTATAAACAGACCTACTGCGCGTAAATTTATTTATAATTTAGAAAAGTAAAGCAATTGTAGCAAGTTAGACGGTCCCTATCTATCTAAGGCACTTTTAGCATATTTTAAGTTTAAAGTTTAGAGGTAGGTACTATAGTGACAGGTTGCTAGCCTGTCACAGCCTAAGATATACCCCATCAGTCGCCTCGTACGACATCCACGGAAAAAATGGAGAGGTGGTCTTCTAAAACATACACCAGACGGCAAAAAAGCACTTAACACTTTACACACTGTTCTGTGAAAAAGCGATAAAACCGAGTGAAAGGATATTTGTTTATCTCAAGGGCAGCTGGTGGTCCATACAAGAAGGCTTCGGCCATCTGTCCCTCTCAGCTGCCGCCGATCAAATAATTGCCCCAGCTTTTTACAATAGCCCTTACAGTATAGCCACTTGTTGAGTTCTTTAGGCACGGGAAGGTGTAAAATTTCCTTGACCGCTATTAGTTATTGTTTCCTTATAAGATCAGAAGACTATCAGGAAAATCATAAAATATTAGAATTTGGAGGCCAACGCATAACAACACGCCTGTATTTTTCCAAATGGGGTAGGCAGAGCACACGAGAAGTCATATAGACAATACCATGACCAATTCACATTTCGCTGCTACTTTCAATATATTTTTCAGGTTTAATATGAAATATGCCCCGTGTGGTGCCGGGTTAGAATAGCACCTCCCCCTTTCTTCCCGTGGGTGTCGTAAGAGTCGACTCTGGGAAAGGGTTAGTGTATTGTGGGCGATGGGCTAGCAACCTGTCACTGCAATATCACGTTTGACCATCTGTTTACCCTGAAATTGCTAAACGTGGCACTGGATTTTCGAATTCACGTGCTCTGCCTACCCCTCTTGGGAATACAGGCGTGAGTATATGTATGTATGTATGTATATGAAATAGGTACATATTTGTAATAATAACAGTAATAGTGGTTTAGGTAGGCAAACCGATGACCTACGGTCGCCTAAAAGATACTTTAACTGATTTTCCTTGGTCACCTCTTATTACATCCACCGAAGAAATGGCCAGATGACCAAACAAAACCGACACTACACGGGTTTATAGACTCAAAGTAATAAAAAGATTATATCTCTATTAGTCAAAAATGGGGAGATACTTGTATGGTGTGGAATTCATTACGTAGCCTGGAAGTTAGGTTTGTTTTGGATCCAATAAATTTCAACTCTTGTGTTTCCTCCCAACGCTATGGCCTCCCTCCCTCACTCGTAGTTTTTGAAAACACTAGAAGCTGAAACTACTCTGGATGTCTGAATAATTTTCAACTCCATAGGAGAAGGCTGGAAACCCGTTTTTCACGCCGCTCGGTTAGGTTTCTACTATTAACCATCTGAAAGACAACAAAGTACCTAAATGGCAACAACTTGACTTAACACCTCCTCGTACAATATGGCTCTAAATCAAGTCCAAACAAGCCCGTAGGCCGCGAGAGGTAAATAAATGTATGTATTGTAGAAATCTGTTTATTGGCTGGGTAAGCTGTGATTTTACGCACCGTGGGAAACGCCGCCTCGGGGTTAGCAGACGTGATTATTGTTAACCTTAAGTTAACGCTTATAATATCGTCTGTATATTAATACATAGGTACATGCATACATCACGCATGTATTCGTAAATGGGGTAGGCAGAGCGCAAGAAATGTTACACAAACAAAACTTAGGTTTAATAGGTGTAATAGTGACAAGTTGCTACCTTTTCGCCTATAATATACATTAACATATTTTTATTAGCAATAGGGATGATGACAGGGTTAAAAATATATCATTCTAATTAGTCCGTAAGTTAGATTATGGCAAAAAATGAGACACATATTTTTTAGTTTATCAAATAATGAAACATCGACAAAGGTACAGAGCATCAAACTTCCTGGGGGCTCGTGACGTCACGTTTGAGTAAAAATCGTACTCGAACGTGACGTCATGCGAAATTTTTAGGCTCTGTATTATCGTCATTTTTCGTCTGTCAAATAAAAGAAAAAAATATGGGTACAATATTTTTTCGTAGTCTTATCTGACGGACTAAATAGTTTTTTCTAGTCATCTAGCCTATTGCCTACAATCTCCACGGAAGAAATGGAGTGATGCAATTCTGATGCCTACACCACACGGGCAAAAAGCAACAACTTGTTCCAATACCTGCAATAAACTTGGATTACGGGTATCAATAATTATGAAAGATAAATTCGGCGATTCGCCTTCGGGCGCCTTCTTCCCTCATAGATTCTACACAGCAGTGGGTCCACACTCCACACAGTATGGTATTCAAGAAGGATCACAAGGTGTGCGTGTTCACCGGACACTGCGCATTAAACATCGCCACGGGAACAGTTAATTGGAATTCAATCGCATCACGAGAACCTAGTAACGACGTAACAAACAACTAAAGAGTCGGTAAACGAGGCAATGAGCTGAATTGACGATGTTAAATACAATTGACAGGCAGCCAGTGACCCGAACGACGGGACGTGATTATGCAGAAGCCGACAAGCTTTAAAAGGTGAGCCATAGTAGAAGCCTCCCTTTTATGCAAGATTAGATTTTTAACTGACAATTTTTTTTTTGTTTTCACGAATCCAAAGCCACTGTGACTCACGTAGAACAAGCTAGCTGGACAAAAACAAAATTGACTTATCTAGAAATCCTTAATAAGGTAATTACTAT
>BHDV01010322.1:32680-63653 GCA_005406045.1 Adoxophyes honmai
TAAACCATATCAAAATGCTACATTGAACTTAATTCAAAAAGTTCAAATAATTTTGTCCAGCTAGCTTGTTCTACACGGATCACTGAAGGTGAATATGGAAATCATTATAGCAAGGACACTTATTACTGTTTATTAGAATGTGTTCTCAATACAAACGGTATCACCATTTGCGATGACGCCTTGGGTTTACTTAAAAAAGTGTGAGGATTTGACCGTTAAAATTCTAATCTTAAATGAAACAGAGTGTAGAAGACAACGCGTTGGCAATTCATGAGAGAGATATATGATCGTATAATTAACAAAATTCAAAATTACTATTTATGCAACTTTTATAACGCCTTTTTTGAGTCTATCAGCTCTTCCGGAAAAACCATGATTGCGAAGAGTGCGCCGCAAGATACTGGTCAGGAAGTATTTTTTTCAAAATAAAAGTATTTATTTAAGTGCTTGAAAGTTTGTAAAAAAAAACAAGCACTGCTTGTCAAGCAGGAAGTTACGAGAATACAAGACGTGGAGAAAAGATTTTTAAAACTAAAAGCATGTATCACCGTCCCAAGGGCTACAACAACTCGTTAGATGCAGGTTTTTACGCCATCATGTCGCATGCTTAGTGGAATACAGACCTAATTCGAAATGTGTCACTTTTCAAAAATTATACCTGACCTAATATATTTAGTTTAGTATATTTTATTTACATGCTGTCATTACATGCCATGTGGTATTGAAAACTTTAGCTACACTTCGACTACAATACAACCGTGAAACACAGAAATATTAGAAATAACGTTGTCATGTAGCTATAATCAAGATACAAAGTTTACTATAGTCACTAGCACGCCTTTAGGCTTGGTGGCGTTCTGCATTAAGCGTACCGTACGGTATAAGACGAGCACGACATTTATTTGTAATGCAGAACTGCAAACATCCTATCGTTAGTTACGTCGCGCCCCATCACTAGTTACCCGTGAGAGCCCGCAATAACAATCTCAAAACAAAAGAACATAGCCGCATTCAATTTTGAAATAAAACATCACATGATGATGTCATAGTATTCATCGCGGTGCATAATAGTGTATTTTTTAATTGACCGCTTTAAAATTTCAGGAAGTAACGGAACGTAAATAACACGTTTTCACGACTCATTACGTGTGTCTCAGTAAATAATGGGCGCAGCGAAGTTCCTGTGAAATCACTAAAAATATATTTTAAACGGCCACTTGCATGAGCATGGCTGAAGTTAAACGCTCCTCGGAAACTTCTTTGATGCACGATATTGTTTATTAATGAGGTATAGTTATAGTTCGAGGTGGGCCTCTGAGCATCGCCGGGAAATGCCAGCAAACAAATACTCCTTAAGCAAACCATTACTGCTTTAGTATTTTACGACGTAATAAAACGCGTTTACTCAGATCAAATAAGTAATTGACGCAATTTCTTCATGTTTCGTTGAAGTTATCGAACATTCCTAGATAACAATTGCATTGCCTGTACGAAATGATTGCAAAATTCTGTATCGCACAGAGGCGATGACAGGCAGTTTTATTTGGCTCGATATGATATTAATTTCATCATCTGCCGGGTTGATCGACTAGCGCCCGCGCTGCGCCGCGACTGGCTGCCGCAACGTAACACTTCCCAGTTGGCGAGGCGATGAATTGAACGGGAACGTGGGCGTACCGACAATTAATCAACATTATTTTCATTTTATTTCATGATATCCGAGAACAAACTGCAATTACTGCGCGGAGATAAAAGGTTATATCATCAGCAATCATACATTGTGTAATTTGCAGGGAAAGTATTATGAGCACAATCGCCAAACTAAAGTAGCGCACCTTTTGTCGGATTAGAACACCATGTTTCTTCTATTTACGTAATGTGTATGAGAATCGTACTCGTTTACACAGATTTATAGTTTGCAACGGGAACGAGAGCAGCGTAAATTACCCGTAGGTACCTACATTTGATGAAATAACAGGCATAACAACAGTTTTCAATAGAAATAAGTCACTGAGTTAACATACTTTTCTACTCAAATCTACATAATGCATATACATAGGTAAACATGTCGTGCGTCAATCCAACACGTAACAAATAGATAATAAACTAAAGGCTAATATTGAATAAAGAAGAGTAAATAAAAAACACCGTGGATAATTAACATTTGTATTGCAGCATCCGAGTTGCTCTTCAGACCTGATCTGCATCGGAGATGAAGCAACTTGATGAGATTTTAACATGGCATGTCGGCGTAAAAATGACGAACACAAGATCGAATTAAACAAATCGATGCGACTCTGTCTATCGACAGACGACGTTTGCACAGAAGTTTATGCTCTAGTTTCGCATAATTGCATTGCACTTGTTACGCGCAACGCGGCAATAGGCCTCGTCAACCATATGGTATTAGCCAACGCATAACATAAAATTATGCGTGAATAATTGTTAATAATTGTATGCCTCTTTCCATGCTTCGGTATTACTACAGAACGCAATTAGATATGATAATATTTGACGGATTGCACAGCGTTCATTGAAAGCGTTCGTGATGTACGAAATTAAATCTATCGCGCTAATGAAGACACATATTGCACTATCAGCTTGTTACAATATTTCAAGATTACATTACGATTGTTATTGGCATTTTGAGTAGAATTTGCTTTTCGTTTGTGTGATAGTCGATTTTGAACCTCTGTTATCGTTCGCAATATTTAACGCATCGCTTAAAGGAACGCTGCTTTAAGCGATGCTTATAACATGCCGCAAGATAATCAATAGTACGGGTAGAAGACAGCAGTCACCAGCGAGCATTATCTGATGGCATTGGGCACCGCGCATCGGTGCCTGTTCCCGACATCACCGCCTACAATTCAATGTAATATTTTGTGTAGGTAAATGCCTGTTTAGAATTCATAATTCGACGTGCATTTTGCAAAGCTATTGGTATTTTATTGAATGACGTCAACCGCAAAGCGGCGCGGAATTGGGTTCTATACGATTATTGCCAATGCTTAAAATACATGCGTACCTACTTACTGTACTGTTTAAATAGTTTATTTTGCTTAGGTACCTACTATACCTACATACAAAGACAAACGTACTACATAGAGTACAAAATTGATCGATCAATCAAATAATTCTTCTCATGATATTAGCTCGAGGCGACAGTTTAGATAAAAGTGATCCATGTATTGCCTCACGAAACGCTGGTGACTCACAGTTCATTACCGGTTTACTGATAGGCTTTTTGCAACGTTGAGGTCAAACAACTTTGGTAAAACTACTTCCTAGTCTTTCAGTATGTAAGTATTAGAACTTTTTTAGGTGCACGTGCGAACTACAAAAGCCTCGAGCCGAGGGCGGAGTCACCGACCGAGCGTGAAGGCCCAATTACTGCCCTTCAACATGGCAATGAATCTCAACCAAACGAGTTCTGTGAGCATCAATCGCGCTTATGAATAAACAATAATTAGCTATTAATAACAAGCATATAACGTGCGACAGATGATGAATGATGCGGATCCGAATACCGAGGAGAGGTTTTAGTTATGCCTTTTGGGCTTGTCAAATCGCGCCCACCCCGGTATCAGTCACTGCATGTCGGGTCAAAGAGGTTCTTTCGAAAAAGTTTCACTTTCTTTTGGTCGGATTAAGCGTGGGATGGGCGTGACGCGTGCCCGGCGGCCTGCGCCTGCGACGCCCGCACGTCGATTGCACACTTTCCCTGTTTTTATGGGAATCTCATGGGGCGCCAATGATATAACAATATTGTGAAAGCTAGTGAAAACGGGCTTGCCAATAAATACTGCATTCGGCTGCGGCTTTCTGTTGCATGTCATAATAATAGTTTTCGCCGCGTGCATGCGCGTCGCAGGAAATATCTTAGTGCACAGTGCCTTCCTGTCATTTTATTTCATCTCCCAACCGGTCGAAGGCGTTTCATGTTTGCATTCGACTGTCTTCCGGGACTTTATGACCTATGTTATAGCATTCCTGGGAACGCCGGCGCTATTTTCGTGACTTGAAGTTGAAAGCTTTAATGGTCATCAATTTCAAACGATTCTCTTTGGCTCAGCATCTACGAGTAATTACTGTGTTCGGGCTTGTTAACTCGGCAAACTTAATTTCTAATAATTTACTCATCACCTTTAGCAATCTATCATCCGTTCAAGGTCGGAAATAAATCTTCCGACTGCTTTCAATCTGTATAAAAATACTCAGCCCGACCTTCAGCTGTGGGTGTTCGGGTATTAGCATTGACACACATCATACTGGCAATTGCAGAGACATTCTCGCCATTTCGACTGAGAACAATTACAATAATGGGTGGATGTGGAAACTCAGCATTTGTCTTGTGCGATCGAGGTGTGCGACTCGAAACAATGCATACGTGTGCAATCTTGAACCAATAGACACGCAGTTTTTTTTTATTTATTCAGGTGCCTTTTGTGGACAATGGGTACTTTGTTGAAATCGATATCAAGTTAGCGCCAAACGCATGACAATTATGTACACGGTCCCATGCTGTCTGTTCAATTATGAGCAAGACATTTAATTACATTCCGCAACTCAATAAAATAATCAAATTAAGTAAATTAACTTAAGTGCTAAGTGAAAAATGTAAGTTTCGTTTTATTAAAATAGTGTTTCACTTATGTTCCTTAACAGAATGGAGAATAGATCATGTTTATATGAAACTCAAATGTTGCGTTGCAGCGCATGCCCGATACAGATCAGCCAGATACGATCTTGCTCTCCCACTAATATGGGCCTAAATAATTAGCATGACATTTCAACAACTGTCAGGTTCCCACCTTCAACGGATAACATCTGTCAGTTAGTGACGTTACGGCTATCCGAAGCCAATTACAGTACCTACTAGACCCGCCAGGTCAAGTCTGCACGCAATCCCATTTGTAACAAGGCCAAAGCTCCATACTAGATATATGATGCCCTGACACATGACGGTATAATGAGGGTATGGTGGAGGTAATAATGAAATCAATGAAACTTTATCCCCGCTGCGCGATGAAACCACACCGTGTCGGATGACTGCTGAAGGCAAATCAAGTTAATTTTTACGACGGAAGGTAATTGTTTGCTTATTGACGTAAAACTTTGAATTTACGGTGATGATTACGGTATGAACGACTTTTGTGAAAGTGCCATAAACCACTTTACTTAAGGACATAAACAAAAGACGTGCGTGAAATATGATGATTTCAATGAAGTCGTCGACGAATTAATAAAATTATAATGACTTTTTATATTATTGACTATAAATATTAACGAGTGATAGTTTAATTTCATTCTTTGTTGACATTATCGAGAGTGTTCCGGTTACAAACGACCATTTAATTACTTGCCGTTAGTTATTCACGACCATAATTGCTTCGTAGACAATTGAAAAACGCTAATTTAACGTAATCACAGCCGTGTTTTTGTGCTGTAAGTCACATTTACTTACACAATGAGCAAGCACGACTATCGACGGTAAGCTAAGGTCCCCGAAATAAATCCCATACATTATATTGTGACAATTTTGCAACAATACCCTCATGATTAGTGCAGTGAGCACTGTCGCACGATAACGCAACAATAGCGAGTGGAAATACACTAATTTGGCCATTGTATCAAGCGACTGGCACGTGTGTAAAGTGAAATTTGGCAATGCACTCACAAAGAAAGTTTACTTTGAGAACTCGACATTTCGCGATTAAACAAACGAGTTTTAACAGTCATCAAGAATAAAACTTAGCTGATGCATTTGGCGGCTCGAATCAAACCGGCATAAGTGGTATGACGTGATAAGTGAGTTTTGATGGCCCGGAGGTAACTCGAGTGAATCGAAGTGCAAGGCATATGTAAAACATATAATGGAGTGGTAGCTGTCGCTGGACGAAGAAGAAAGTGACATGGTGACCCGCTTATTTCCGCCTTCGAAGAAGCGAGAGTAATTGGATGACGTCCGTTGACCGGTCGACGACTGCCGCTCGCGGCTGACCTTAGACACCGATTAGAAATGAAAGAAACGATTTAACATATCGAATAATTGAATCGCATAATACGTTCTGTATCAATTACTAAATTACCAGTCGTAGATGTTACAGTTTGACAAAATAAGTAGTGGGTGCAGTCTAAAATAGTGTTTCATTAGTCAAATGAACGACCCGCAGTCACGAAAGGCGTCAACCGCGGCAGCCTCCGGCGGAGAAATTTCGCAGTTTTATCGCTAATTCGGCTGTCAGTGGAAACAGGCCGAAAATACATGTATGTTACACGCAGTGTTATGAGATGCTAACGCACCTGTCAAATTTGACTGTTATTTACTGTGGTACATGACGAAAGGTAATTTAGCAGTGATCTACTTTCGTAATTGGGACTGACAATGTCCGATTGTGTAAACGCGGTAATGGCCGAGATCAGAGTGCGATACTGGTGTCTGTCAGAATGATAACGCGTTCATTTGCCAGTGCGACAGTTTGCCGACTGCTATTGCGTCTAACAGTGCTAAATAGCTATCCACTTGACAGCTGAGTAGGAAAGTCGTATAAATGTAGATGTGTTCCCATTTGGCTTTGCTTTGCAAGTTTCAGCTTTCAGAAACATGTTACTTCAAACGACCAAAGTTCGCCGAACAGTAAACTTGATGTTTCTTAGAACAGTTCGTCACCTGCTGCATTATTAATATTACCACCTATTTACCGTATGAAGCTACAAAACTCGACGGTACGACAGTATCTGGCTAGGCGGAACGTGACCGTCTTGAAATCAATGTTATTAATATTAAAGTAAAAACGTTAAAAGAGCTGTTCGTGTTTTATTACCTAACTCGATAATTTTCAACTTTATGTATGTATATGTAAAAGTTATGTTACTCTACTAAAGACCGAAAAAAAAACGAAACCTCCAAAAAAAATTTAATTGTCTCATTGTAAATCTTGAACACAGACAATGATGTTCATGATTTATAATCACTCTAGAAGGGTAGTTATTTTCCCTGATTAGTGATTACCTACAAACAGTTGTGGTATCGACTTCTTTTGTTTATTCAATTAGCAGTTGAGTAAGAGCCGTGGCCCGTGGTGTCTAATGGCGGACGATCGGCGCGAGCGCGCGTCACGCAACACAGGTACTTTCGCCGATTAAAAACCGCTGCGTAAGATTCCGTACGTGACAGACGTAAACGCAGTGTTGCTAGACTACAATAAATTACTACCCGTACAATACATTTTTTTGAGATCACACGAGCGTATGGAAACAACTATACACCAAGGACGAGAATGTTGTATTCATGTATTGTATACCTAATTAACATTAA
Organism: Adoxophyes honmai; assembly: GCA_005406045.1. Taxonomy (NCBI): domain Eukaryota; kingdom Metazoa; phylum Arthropoda; class Insecta; order Lepidoptera; family Tortricidae; genus Adoxophyes; species Adoxophyes honmai. Next base: position 40,002 of record BHDV01010322.1, read on the forward strand.
TCCCGAGCCAGTCTATTTGTTAATCTGTCTGTTCTAACTTTTAGGGACTGACTCAATGTTGCTGCGGTTTACTATTTCGTAAATATAAGTATAATACAGGAATTATATACATTTTGAAATGCAAATGAACCGAGAACGCAGAATTTTTGATATGACGTAGGGAATGCCCAAAAAAGCTTAACTTGAAATTGTCGACCAAGATTTCCTATGTGGGTTTTCCGCCATCTTGAAAAAAAGGTTAAGATTGGTTTTTTGACAATAACTCGGCTATCCGACGAGATACGATAATTCTGTCAAGGAGTTTTTTTGTAGCTCTTTTTATGCTCTATAATTTATGTATAATTACATTTTGCGTAACATGCATCGTTATCGAGATATCGACCGAAAACCATATTAGGATAATGAACTTTGTTTTTTTGGCTATTTCCTATTTTTTGGTGACAAATATCTTTAAATTTGCTAAGTTAAAACTTTTCGATCACGTTCAGACTTACAATTTGGTTTTTTATTTAATATTTTGACAAAAATTGCGATCTCTCGCGGTCCACGAAGTGAGATTTGAATTTTTCTGTCCAGCGCGTCCATTCGGCAAGCTGACGGCGCGCAGTGGCAGCGCTTTGACCTGATTGGTCGTGATGGAGTGCAGTAATTTTATAGGTACATTTTGAAAAAAAAATTAACCCAGAAAGCTAAATTTTTGGTATGATGTGGGGGATACCCAGAAAAGCTTAACTTGAAATTGTCGACCAAGATTTCCTATGTGGATTTTCCGCCATCTTGAAAAAAAGATTAAGATTGATTTTTTGACAATAACTCGACTATCCAACGAGATACGATAATTCTGTCAAGCAGTTTTTTGTAGCTTTTTTCATGTTCTATAACTTATGTCTAAATATATTTTGCGTAACATGCATCGTTATCGAGATATCGGCCAAAAACCATTTTCGTCTTTTTCGATCGATATCTCAATAACAATGCATGTAAAGCAAAAATGTTTTACGCATAAGTTATAGAGCATAAAAAGAGCTAAAAAAAACTTCTTGACAGAATTATCGTATCTCGTCGGATAGCCGAGTTATTGTCGAAAAACTAATCTTAACCTTTTTTTCAAGATGGCGGAAAACCCACATAGGAAATCTTGGTCGACAATTTCAAGTTAAGCTTTTTTGGGCATTCTCTACGTCATATCAAAAATTTAGCTTTCTCGGTTCATTTGCATTTCTTTGCCGTTAATTCCTACGTAACGACAGTATTAGTAGCAAATACTAAGCAGTAAAACAAGAATTCATTAGCAAACAAAAAAATGCTATAATTTAAGGAAATAATCATAACTATGAAATCTCAATGTAATAATAATAAGTATTAAGGCATGGTCCTGTTGTAGTATATTATTCAAAATTAGGTAAATTTTATTTAAATTATATTATAATTCTCGTAAATTTTATCCAACATGGCAACATTCCTCGCGCTTAATCTATTCGAATTTCTACAATACCTCACGATCTATCAAAAGGTGGTGGAGTTGGTTTATTTGTTGGTGCGTTGTTAAACTGACACCAAAATAAATAAAGTGGCACGCTTTGAAAACGTCTAAATGCAATTGGAGCTTTTTATTATTCTCTAAATGGTTTGTGTTACAAATTGGTTTAGAACTTCTGGCTTTCTAAAATAGTGTCCCAGAAAATAATTCCACCGCCGCTTTCAAACATTTTGGCGGAAGCAAATATTGTAGAATAGCTATTTAATGGTTTCACGATTTACATATGACGCCGAAGCCATTTGTTTAGATGCCTTTACGTGACAACTAAATCCACAATTTAATAGTTAAGGCTACAGCCACCCCTCACAAGCTTATCCGTCAGACTAAATCACAATTCAATCGCTATCAAAATTAATTTAAATTTACATTCAATGACATATGAATGCAGTCGAGTTAATCTTTTGACACGGCGCAGTGTTGTCACCGAGTTAGCTGGATACAAACCGCGCCCAGTTACAGTCATGACACGGTCTTGCATTCGACGTCGTGCCCAGAAGCACCTGGGTCTGGCTTGCGCATTACTTTTAGTGCCTAGTCTACCTAAATAATCACCGTGGCTTGCCCGTCTATAAATCTAATTTAATGTGCATTTGCGTACGTTTCATTCACTCAGAAATCCGTGTTTTCCGTTACAACTGAGCAGATCGAAATACAAACAATTTTCAATGGCAGATTTGTTTCTTAACGTATGGAGTAAAAAAATCGGCTTTACATAATACTTCACTTCACATAATCTTTGCCGTGCCTGTTATAAATATGAGTCTGCTAGCGTTTTCTGAAAGTTATACCTACTAACAAGTAGGACGCACTGCCAGAAATTGTGGCAGTTTTTGTTTTGGTCACACTTTTTCTTACAACACAAAGAATAATCCTAAAATGATCCAAACCAATCCAAATGCATTACAAAAGGAAATTACGTACATACATACATACATACATACATATTCTCACGCCTGTATTCCCAAGAGGGGTAGGCAGAGCACATAAATTAAAAAAAAAAAAAAAAGGAAATTCACCACGTAAAAGAGAGACGGTATTTTACTAACGAGTGTCAATAGCACAGCAAAACAAGAACAAAATGGCAATATCTTCAGACTCGTTATGGCATGTTTCACGGCGGGATTGGTAATGAGAAGCCACGTCGTCACATCATCGCCGTGCAGACACTAATATCTGCAACCTGCTCCTGATTGATGATCCACTCTCGTGAACTATGGAAGCTACATCTTGTCGACGACTTCACTTTCTCTGGCTCGTAAGAAGATCGATAAATCTTTACGCACATAAAAATCATTGCCAAGGAGCGTATGGGTATGAGCAGCCTGCACGCGTAACAACCGAGCGGATTATTAACTTCAATCAGCCATCGAGTGAAACTTAACCGGAAGATTGAAAAGAAATCGATAGTGATTTCGTTAAGTCAATTTTGATCGTCGACCTTTTCACTTCAGACGAAAAAAACAACACATGTACTGCGGCTATTATTAAAGATCGTTGATCGCGATGTAGAGGATGCATATAAATTGAATGGGCGGTTAATTATGTTGGGGATATGAAATCAATTGCCGCTGTTTAATTTATGGATTAAGCCTGAACAGATTAAAAGAAATCTTGTATTGCACCCGTCTGATTACATAATATTAACTCGAGTAACTTCTGATGATTGGGTTAATAATAATATACCTACTTAATGCCAAAGTTTCATCAGCAGTTTTATTGTCCTCAGTTTATTGAGCAGCAGCAAACAAACAAAGTTTCGCAATAACTATAGACGTATGGATACCAGGGCAACGGTCACAGCAGCCAGCATGTCCACATGGTCCACTATAGCGTATTGACAGAATCGGAGTATCAATTATTAGGTATCACGAGACAATAGGACTAGGCAATGCAATCGTTACGATCTGCAAAAGATAGTATCTGTTAAATTGGCATAATGTTACCGGAGAATTCGTGAACGTTAAAGCCCGCTCGTGTGCACATTATTAAGTTAAGAAAGACATTACATAAACGAAGAGTGTGTTTTCAGGTGAGCTTCCATTTATCTAAACGATACGAACACCAGTTTAGCGAACGAAATCAATAAGTCGTAACAGATTACAGAAGCGACAGCCATTTTGAATAATGAGTCGGATCACTCCTCAAGGTGTTGTTAATCATTTCCACGGATATATTTCAAAACGGATGATGGAAAATTGTAGATTAACTTAGAATAACAATTCCCAACGGATGATAACATTCTTTACAGCCATTTTGCGAGAGAAACCTACAGACAGAGCGCGTCGGTGTGTATAGATAAAAGCGACAAAAACTCTTCAATATGACACTTTTTTTAGATCCGACCGCGGCTAAGCCTTTTGCTCTCTTTGCGACTGTTTTTCTCGGTATAAATTAACTTTCTGCGTAGGTATCACTTTCCACCAATTACCTCGGTTGAAAGTCGAAGGCCTTCTAAATAGATTGCTACCGCTGCTTGGGATTAGGTACATCGACGGCTTGGTTACAAGTAACTCAAGTCTTTTGTTTATTTTTACATCGATGATTTTATTCTTTTACAAAACTAATCACGTTAAATGTACATCAAGTCCCGATGTAAAAGAAACAGAATTAGGTTAGATTAGATAATCTTTCGAGTTTATTTTCTGACGGAATCCACTAAAGGGTAAGTTAATTCTGCTTTCATTAAGTACCAATTAGGTATTGTCTGCAGCCTGCACCCAGTCGCGTGCTAAAAAAGGGATGGTCTATTCAGTAGGGGTCAGGAACATTTGGGCGCGGCGTATAACTAGTTTACCGCTATTTATCGCTATTTAAATGGGTTAATGTCACTCGTGTCGAGTCACGTACAGTATTTAATTGAGGCTTAAAGTAATCATGCACTTTAATTGTTATAACATTTTAACTGTCATTGTATTTAGTGGGCGTTCCGTGTCAATTTATCAATTAAAACGTTGTTTAAACTTCTGTAGAGGAGCGTTTCAAATAGACAGGAATTATTCTATTATAATAGGCTAAAACAATTAAAATCCAGAGGAGTGCAATGCAGCATGTCCAGAAACGAATTATAATCACATTCATTACCTACGTGAAGTGACAACATACTACCCACCAACCCAAAATCTATTTGTCAGGTAGTTGTCTAATAAATCAAAGTCACTCAACGTACGCAATGAACAAAGCAAGAAGGATAATTTATCCCACTTTAATCCTGGAGGTATATAATACAGGTTTTGACACTAAATTACTCGCTTCTGTTGGCTACTAATCACTTTGCATTAACTCGTCGGCGAAGTAGCTAGAGTGACCATGATTGCTTTGATTATAAAATTGATAGAACACAAAAACCTATACATTTTCAGGTACATATTATGCCTAGGAAACCGGCTGCGATTATGTCATAGGTAATTAAAGGAGAAAAGGGTCAAGAAGTCCGAACAAGAACTGGTTTACTTACTAATCTAAAATTCAAGCTAAAACGGTGCCTAACTACTTAATCTGAATCCAACCATAATCTTTCGAGATTACACGCTGTGCCAGGCACGCACGACGGTCACAGTTTTCTAAGCTACACCTACAAGTAAGTCACTGGCGCTGTATTCTCGCGAACGTGAAACTTTTGCAGTAAACAAAACTTTCCTACATCATATTAAGACAAAGACGTCTAGCTGAAAGTATTTAAAGCTTCATGAAATCATAGACACAATGATCGCAGTGTCTTCGACGCGGCAAAATGAAACCTGGACCGGACGCGTCAGTCGATATCGCATTAGAAACCGCTATACCTCCGCCTGATGACACACAAGTCACAACTCTACAGTAGACTGCAGCGTATTACAACCAACATAGCATGAAGTGGATATCAAAACGATGACTACCACATGCAAAGTTGATCTGCTGCAGTTTTATCAACTACGTAACTGTTAAGTCAAGATCAAGCCTCATAGTAACGCGTCTATGATAATTATACGTACAAACAAGTCGAACCAAAATAGAACTATGCGGAGATCGAAGTGCATTTCTAGTGAACGCGTTATGTGATAAGTAACAGCGTTATCAGCGACAAGTTTAATGCATTAGAAGTGTTCGATAAACTAATGGAGGCACTAAAATATATTACACTAAATACCCTAAAACTATTGTAAAATAATCTACTACGGCCTTTTGAAAGCATAATTTGAATGCTTTTGATATAAAGCTATTTTAACTATGCGATAACATAGTGACTAACAAATAGCTGTCGAAAATAACATTAACATACATAATGAAACATCGTCAATATTTTAATCCGTCTTACCTCACGTCTGGAACATAATAAAACAACATCTGATATTATTTCGACATCTGACCTGACATTTACCGATGGCTGCCTCATAATTTGAGGCATCACGTTTTAATAAAAGTAAACAATAATAATAGAAAGCCTACATGATATGGGAGTCGTGAGAATCAGAATCGATTAAATCATCAGTCGAAACCCTGAGAAGATGATCTAAGTAGCCGGAGCGTAGATTACAGGCGATAGGATCGACGCTAATGCCGATGGAGATAACGGCGCAGTAAACTGAATAACGTAACGCTGTTATTAAATCTATTGTTGGAATATTTGCACCGGTTTGACTACTCATTACGAATTATGACCCGCCAAACATTATATCACGAGATCTGTATCTGGCGAAATAGAACGCGACGTCGTACAACTAGGACGACACAAGCGATGACGTTTAGGTGATAATTTTGTAATTATTAACACAAAGGTAAAAAAAAACAAGGATCACAATAAAATCCCAAATACCTTCTCTCAAGTACAAAACAAACATGAAAGCAATATGTGAGATGAGACAGCAAAAATGTATCCCTATCAAAATGCCTATTACAATTCTGAGATTTCTACAAAGGGATTTAATGAAACATGATAATAAATATTCCATTTTATATCTTATGAAGATTGTATCCAGCCTTCAATTTCAGTCTCCGACAGCGATCACAAGCAAAAGGAATTTTAAATGAGTTTTTTAAGTATAGTTTAGTTAGTTCTTAGAAAGTGTCTACAATTAATAATCATGAATAAATTTATACGGTGAGCCACTTCAAACATCATCGTATCTTCTACATGGTAAACACCAAGTAGGGGTTGAATGAGTCATAAGAACTTAAGCCTTTAAGAATGCTAAGCTGTGGTATTGAAAGCTAATAGACAGGATCTTGTCAGGCCTGTCATACTACTACTACCTAGGCTATCAAACACATTTCAAAACTTACTGTTAAACCTATCTTTATACTTTCATTTTTTATTGGTTATTCAAATGTTAAGCGCAATTTTATTTACGTATTCACTATAGTGATTTGTAGATTACAAGTCCTTGTCCCAAGAATGAGTAAAATATTTCACGCTCGTCTTTTGTTCTTCATACGAAGGCTTTATCAGTATGAAACGTGATGAAACTTAATAATCCTTGGCAGTCTTTAGGCAATGCTATCAAATCCGCCTCCATACATATTTAAAGCTTGATGTGAGGCGTGGGAGAGCTCAAAGCCTAACTGAATCCTACTCAGGACTTATATCCTCCGCCTCAAGGCAAACGAATTAACAATACGGATTTGAAAAGCACCTTCAGTTCAAAGTCGTTTCAAACAAAAAGTATGTCGATCGTTAATTATAGAGACACGGCGACGATGTCATTTTATGCACGTATGTATCAGACTCTGTTATGGTTCCACTCTGGAAACCTCGACTAATGTAGAAGAGTTATACCTACTTTTTACCTGATTATGACGAAGGGTTTTTTCTAACCTTTTGCTTATCAAGAAAACCCGAAACTTTCTTTTCCATTCAAAATCATAGTAGGTACTCCATATCTATCAGTGCATTCATTTGTAGAAACAGCACAATATTAATATGCATCGTTTAAATCATGAACTCAGTAGCTTCTGCTACGTTTTCGTAAATAAACTATCCGCGACATTAACAGGCCGCTCTTACGAACAAACGCCTATCATTTCCATTACGGCTTTATGAAAACATCAACGCAGACGTTAGTGACAACGGCGTAGCGTGACGACAAGGAAATGCGGGTTACCGTTTAGAAATCGCTCATTCCTAACGTACCGTAAACACACGTTCATAAATCACCTTTGTTTCTGCAAGCATGTTAAATGTTGCGAATGCAATCACGTTAGGAACCGGTCTGACACTTTTAGCCGTTCTTGTTAATGATGTTGTAAAGAGCCCTGATTAATTGAGCTGTTAGGTTTCCCATTACTCAATAAATTCTTTGTGCGCGACCTTTGCTCACAGCTGTCTAGCCCTGTAACGTTAGATGGGTATCTCTCTTATGTAATCTCTTACACTTACACAAAGGTGGTTCCGTTGCTTCCTAGTGAAGTTACAGAAACGGATGCCTGATTATTGTTTGTGCGTCATCGCTAGGATTATCTGAATCGATCGTTTCGATAGCGTCATACAATCGAATTCCTTCAACTTACGTAAAATTTTAATGGAGCGTTTGTAATTAAAGTGTTTCTAAAGGTTAGGCGTAGGGTTTCAGTGGTGAACCTAACAAGCCGCACAAGTGAGCGAAGTCCTTTCAATTCTCGGTCTATTCTGCGTAACCGGCAATTATCGATTGCGTTCACTTCAATCACTAGCTATTCATTAGGAACGGTGGTTTGACAAAGCAAAGTTAATTATGGACGTAACTTCGAATTACCGTAACCGTAAGATTCTGAAAACTAAAGAGTTTCATGAAGTTTTCTCATAATTATGTAGAATTTCAACTTTCGCTAGTTATGAACAGAACTCGTAGGATAATACCTAGTCGTCTCGGCGTCTAAGGCTATTGTTTTGCAATGACACAAGCACTATAGTTTATAGTCGATACTCAGAGAAAGTGCCTAACTAATTATAATTACTGTTTATGGCATATCAGTGTTCATTGCACAAGATATGGATCACGTGTGCAGAGCTTTTCTACACCGTTCCACGCAAGCCGGTAATGAGGATATACGGGCAACCGATTACACTCTCGGTATAAAATGTAACATTCAGACAACCAGACAAATTGCGGTTAGAAACCAATATGCACATTATAGAAACTTAGAAAGTAGTGGATAGCGATAGAACATCGAGTAAAGTCGCGATTTTTGTTTTCTCCCATAATGCCAATAGCGGTGATCATTTGTTTGGAGCTAAGCGTTTTGCTTTCGTTCAAGTGATTACACGCCTACACGGGTGGTTGCAATTGGAATTAATATTCACCAATAACCAGGAAGCGAATGGGAATTGCGAGATTTGTGATACTTTCAGCTGCTATCTAACACTTGTGTTACCTTGAGCTACTATTACAGCATCAAGAGTTCATAGACAGACGTTAAAATTAAATTTGGTAACTTCTAAAACGGCAAGTTAGATGTCAGCTCTTGAACTGAAACAAAGCCGTCTTCACCAGTCAAAAACCCATTAGGTGTTGCGTAAAAAGAACATTACGTTTTAATGGAAATTCCACGGTTCTTACAGTTAAGCGTCTTTTAGACTCCGAATGATGTTGCATTGCAGAAGATATCGATGTAACACAAAATTAGTTGATGCAATAGAAATCAGCCAGAGCGTTTGGTATAGATGCGGTTAATGATGTAAACAGTGGGTACATTATGATGACATGTCGAACGAGAGCAGTGCATTTAACAGGTTGAAACTAGCGTGGTATGCAACTGAAGACTAAACACTTAGATTAAGAATGAGTAGGCAACACTGCCAATTATTTTCACAATTTATTAGGAAGTGAAATGTTGCTTTTGCAAGTCTAACAGCAAACATTTGAACGGAACTTGATTAATTAACAACTGGCGTGTTCTAAAATAGACTTAATTGAAATCGGTTCACCGATCATGAAAACAAATTAATGAGCGCCAGGCCGAATCACACGTCGAACTATTTCACCAAGTCAATTAAAAGCGATAGCTGGAAGCTAGATGAAAGCATAAAATGTTGTTATGACACTCATTTTTGCTGCTGGAAAATCATGAAGTCATGATACTGCGGATAATGTAGCCTGATAAGTGAACAGTGTAGGCGGTGCGATGTTTAACGTTATCTGCGTAACATTACGACATAGAGCACGCACCAGTTTCCTCACTTTCCTTTTTGGAAACACAACTGTTTTCATGTTTCCAGTATAACTGACAATTGGTAACACTTATTAGCACAGTTCGTAACATTTGATCACAAGGCAGCCTGAGTTTCGCAAGCCAAATCCATACTGGCTGATACCAAAGTCAGCATTGCCAACCGGGTAGATATAGGTTTTGCCACAGACACGCGACCGGTACGTAACTATAAACTTTATATCGAGTGTGCACGAAACTTTATGGAGCACTGAATCATACTGAGTCAACGAAGTGCTGAAATAGTGAAAGTAAAATTTGTCTTCACATCACACGACTTTGGATTTTGTAAAGTATCAAATTTCACCCCAATATTTCAGAGTTTACGAAAGCTATAAGTAAACCTATTCAAACATATCTCGATCATTTTGATGTAGATTAATTTCATACCTAGAGAAGATTTAACAGGTTGTGTCAAACAGTATACATCCGTCGGGGAACATATAATATAAGTATACGAAAGCAAAGACATAGGGATATACCTAAGCTCTATTCTATTCACTGACAGACCAACAGCTAAATATCAATTTCTGGGATATTGAAGGTACACACGCGATAGATGTGATGTCACCTTCAAAAAGTCCGTGAATAAAATCGACATTCTATAAACCTTTATTCTACGGATGACTCTGCACTCAATAGTACAAAAGTGTATTAGATAGACATTCGATAGCGTCAACAGTGGCTGAAGGTTAAAAGAGCAACCATCAAAATCGATGGGCGAATTCCAAAAAGAACACTGATGCATTCACCTAGTTAACGAATTATGCCTAACTGCGGGGATGGCACGCAAGCACCAGCCCGCCCCACAGTGTTGCGGCGGTAGGAAAAAAACGAAAAACAAAAAATGTAAATAGATCAAATACAAATATTTTTTATTGAACTTATGTTAATAATGTATCATATTATGCCAAAACGAGGGTATTTTCTCACAGAAACATTGCTAAGACACTTGTCAAAGTTTTTAAATTTATTTATGAGACGTTTAAGTGATTTCGAGTTGGGTGTTTCAAACTACGATTTTCGGATACAAACTATACTTATTATTAAATTTGCAACATGGATTCTGTAGACCAAGGTATTGTCTTGTAAAAACGTTTTATCTCATTGAAATATTACAAACATTTTATAGAATACGGAATATTTAAATGCACAGCTTAAATACAGGTGGAATTTTTTCTTCTATAGACCTTTAAGTATAGTATTCCACTTCGTGCCGCCATAAAATGTTAGTGACAGTGAAGTATTGACCTTATATTACTGGAATATAAAACGCAAAGTTGCGACTTTTTGCGAACTTTAACTGTAATAATAATTATTTACCGCAGGGCATATTGTTGAAGTAAGCCGTGAGGAGCTTGTAGCGGTTATATTTTGAGATCCAACGAAAACTTTGGACAGAAAATGCACAAATTTATTAGAATTTGTAAAACAGAAGCTAAATTACCCGCTAGAATACCAAAATGAAGTAAAAGGAAAAGTTTCGACTTTCGTCTGTCCGTCTGTCACCAGGCTGTATCTCACGAACCGTGAAAGCTAGAGAGTTGAAATTTTCACAGATGATGTATTTCTGTTGCCGCTATAATAACAAATACTAAAATAAAAAAATAAAAAATAATTAAGGGGGGCTCCCATAGAAAAAACGTGTTTTTTTTTGCTCTTTTGGGTCTATTTAAATAACTGTAACAGGTAAATACTTGAAATACTCACATAATATTTTATTAAATATTTACTTTAAAAAGAAGTAATTAAATTAAAATAAAATTAGTATTTAAGGGGGGCTCCCATACAAAAAACCTGATTTTTTGCTGTTGTTTTGTCCGACTCGCACTTGGCCGGTTTTTTTATGTATAATCCTTCATTCTGTACCATATAAAGATAATTAGTCAACAATAAACCTTAAAAATAATTTCGTCCCCTACCTACTATGGAGCCGCAACACTGTGCGCCCCTGGCACAGCCACCTTAGCATGCGACCTCGAGCCATCATAAAAATCGTATTATCTTTCTTATAGCCTATACACGCACACCAAACATCAACTTGGCTGAGAGCTGCAAAGTTCAAGGACCTCTTTTGAACGCCGCTGGCAAAATACTTGAGAAATTCTTAGACAGGTTTGGAGTAACAAAGAAAAAACAACTAATGTTTTTGTTCATTCAAATTATTGTTCGTAAATTTCAGACTGGTTCTTAGATTATATTTTAAAAAGTAACTACATCATGTCTCTGGTATGCATGTAATAAAGTAGATAATGCAGATGGATAGTTTTATTTAGCATGACTGCTTTACAACGATGATTCCAGATTATCAACATTAAATTATTGGAATGGAAACTAAGTCTCAAAAATATTACACCAACATATACATATTTCAACCTATGTGAGAAACTTAATCCAATGACGGGAATTGCACCGTGACCACTGGCTAAGTACCTATTTAAAGTATAAACAATGAGGCATACTTGTTTTCATTGTTGCTTATTTGAGATCCGTAACTAAAGGACACCTGCGGGACCCTTAACATTTTTTATATACATCCATACAATTACGCCAGGGTTCTCGAATGATGTAGGCAGAGCACAGGAAACGCGACACAGAAAAAACCATGACCACTTCATGCTTCGCAGCCATTTCCAACATAATTTTAGGTTTGAAAACTGATGGAAGAATACTGAAGAAGTTTAGTAGTGATAGGTAGCTAGCCTGGCGCCTAAAGCATACCTAAACCTATTCCCTTAGTCGCCTCTTCCGGCATCCACAGAATAAATGGAGAGGTGTTATTCTAACCCGACGCCACACAGGTCAATATTTAAAACCGTCATAAAAATGATATTTATCACAGCATGTAGATTACGACGGCCACTAAAACCAAAAAAGTACTATTAGTTAAACGGGGTCCCCATACAGCAAACGATAAAGAAATTAAACGTTTAACATTCACAGTTGTTTAAACCCATACTTAACGAGTACGACTCGCTCTTTACCAGTTTTTTGTTTAGTTCACACCATGTCTTTATGAGTAGACAAGCTTCATTTGTTTCAGTAGAAGCGTGAGAGTAAAAAGTTGATAACTATTGCACAGCATTAATAAGTTGTTTCGCGCAAATTAAATTGTGTCAGATGCTTGCCCCACATCGCATTGTCTCGCGTGGGACCATCTTTATTGTTCACTGCCTGCGCTGGCGACGCGAACGGGCCAAATAGAAAATCGTGAACAATGCCGTGTTATTTTTTAACTTCCCCATGGATATAACACTTTGATGTTCCTCGAAATCACGCAAGTATTTTCACGAGTACCGCACCGTGTTGAATTTATTGTAACGAATCATGGGTATCTAAGACTAAAACGAATGGAAATAATAAAAATTAAATATGGTTTCAAATCGACCTAGGTTTCTAGTCTGAATAATAATTTTAAACAAAAAAAAACCGACTTCAAATTAGCAATATTTTGAAAGTATTCTGTTTACTGAATGTAAAATCTTGACTTCATCAACAAATTACCGAAAACGCCGTACATCTCCATACAAAATTTGATGAGTTCCCTCGATTTCTCCAAGATTCCATCATCAGATCCTGGTTTCGTGCCAATGGGACCAATTTCGAGATATACCCTTTCGATTAAAAAAAAAAAATTTAAAATCGGTACACGGGTCTCCGAGATATAGTAACATACAAAAAAAAAATTAGGTCGAATTGAGAACCTCCTCCTTTTTTTGAAGTCGGTTAAAAAACAGGGCATTTCTGTATACATAGCTACGAGTGGCGTAGTCAAAACAGCTTCATGAAATATCATAAACAAGCCACAGAAAAATATAGCCCTTGATAAAAAAACGTACAGACTCTTTATTGTACGGATTGCTGTGGATGTGGACACCAATTAAGACCAATCATGATTACCAGTCGTCACAACACGTTGTTGCAACCGTGAATGCGACAAACATCCGCCATTTGTTTGAAAGAACTCTGCCAATCCAATATAACACTGAGAATCCAACATTACTTATTCTCTTATAGTATCTCTTATACGTTGACCCGATAGTAATAAACTAATAAACTTTCAGAATAAATTAGCAACAAAGCGTAACTGGAAGTCAGAGTTAATATCTAATTTTTTGCCTGGCAAAGAAACTGCTCAATGCAAGTAGGTGTGTGTGTGTGACTCACTGCAAACAGAACTTTGTCCTAACATTGTCCGTATAAAAAAATACATGGGCAGCAAAAACTCCTTCAACAACTTATCAATCTGATCAGAAACGAGTAATTGTAAATATTACCGATTTACTGCTAAATCTCCTTATCGTAATACTTTCTATGCGGTTAAATTGAGACGTAAAATAATTCACGTCAGGGTAAAGCTTCCTTCCAGGCATTTGTATAATGTGTGTCGTAAGAGCTAATTCAGAATTTTAATTATTACGACCCAAGCGTGCCAGTTCAGCGGTAACGAGGTACAATCAGAAATCTCGAGTTTCACTTGGCTTTCCTTGCCACATAAGAAATGTGCATTAGTGTGCACATTCGTATACGATAACGCATCATGTCAGCCACCGTCTAGGAAATAAGCGTTTCGTTGATCGTCGTTTAGATAATATTCGAGTAACTATAAGACTATAACTATACAGCCTCTGCGTGTTTAGAGTTACACCTCTACACTTCTTCCGTGGATGCCGTAAGAGGCGAATAAGTATAATGCTTTAGGCGACAGACTAGCAACATATCACGTTGCGTAGCCACTTTTATTACATTAAGAAGGTTGTAGAGCCCTTTTATACGCTTGGCTACGTGGTCATTGTTTTGTCTATGTCGTTTTGATTGTTAATGTACTCAACAAAGTCAGCTAGTCTGATTATTAGTTTAGAATTTAGATTGTTATTGTAAGTATACAAACTTGAATAACTGAACTTTGAATTAATGAACATTCACAGAAAGATGTAAACGGTTTAACGTTAGGTTAGAGACAGTGTCCTAACTCTTAGTTTAATTTTAGCTCCAATTTAATGGCCTTTAAAATATGTTTACGAACATGAACACTCAAACATACCGGGCATATAACTTTGATGTTAACTGAGACCAGTAAGCAGTTTCCTTGGTACGGTTACGCAAAAACGCCGGATGGGCGCATTTATGCGCTAAAACACATTTTGAGCTGTTTTAAGCGTGGAGAATGTTTGGAATACGTTAATGATGTGGATTTTATGTACATTTTCAGTATTCTCTGAGATGTTTTCTGAATGTTATGGAAAGTTAGGCACAACTCACAAAAGAGTGAATTTTAGAACTGTTTCTTTCAGCCAGCGTAGCAAAACCAGGCGCGCGTTGAATTCCTTAGAAGATATGCTGTACTACTGTCACTGTCTGAGTAGAGACGTCAGAAAATGACGGTTAACACATTCACGACCAAGCCTAAGGTCAAAACATCTGCGCGGAACCGAGTAGTCTATAGCTAGTACAAAATGCACCCGTCTACCGGGTTCTCGGTATCTCGCGAATGTTTTGAAGAACCCGGGAGCCGGGCCCTTGGTTCTGAATGTGTTAAGACATTTCACTCGTGTGTCGATTCTTGCGTGTTGCCGTGCTAAGCCTACTGGCGTGAGTAACTTTGTTCCAAGTATAGTGTCGATAATGCATAAAATCTCAGCTCTCATTTTATAGGTTCAAGACCAGGTGCAGTAATTACAAGAACTCTGAACAGCAGTTTCATAACAAACGAAAGTTAAGATTGTTCTGCAGTAAATAGGCAATAGAGTTTTTTCTCAAAATACCGACACACGAATTAGTAAAGTCAATATTTTTATTTCTACAAAACGGGTATAACTTTCAGGCAACGTGGAAAAATGAGAAGCCATCAACTTAGCATTTTAGCGTTTAGCAAACAACGTCACAGCCTGTATTCGAGTATGCAGTTAAATCATCTCGTCAAGGATTTAAAGCATATCTGTGTGCATAATCTGGGCTGGCAACAGTTTAGCATATGAATGCTATTCGACAAGTCTGCGATTCAATGGCGAAACACTTGAATATCTGGCAATGACATGCTTGCGGCGTCTCCTTAAAAGGGCACTCCCGTCCGCTTGCTGCAGCGCATTTCACAAGTACCTACCCTTTTTTCATAAAACGGTACAGTCAAGCCAATTGATACCTGACCACACGTTGTCACCTCATAGTAGGATGTGGATAGGATTGCCTCCTCCGCACGTCTTCCTAAAAAACTACAGAAAAACGAGAACGCGTGTGAGAGTGAGACCAGTCGCGCGATATAGACTATTGGTAGGTTGGTAGTGATTCAGAGTGACTATAAGTTTCTATTGTCAAGCTTATGCGGGGTAGAAGTCTAATTTCTACCTATACGATAAACCAAATTTGCCTCATACTGCTGAATAGTCATGACTAGTAATCAGATTAATGAAAATGGCAAACTGATATATTGTACCCAGGCACTCCCCTGTTCTGTTAACCTAATCGATTGCCATGGTAATTGGCCCATTATAGACTAGTTTTGTCAACCAATGATCTCCAAATTCTCCAATCAGTTAAAGTACGTGACATGTCAGCAGTGGCGTAGCTAGCATGGGGGTCAGTGTCACCCTCCCCCCCCCCTAGAATTCGATAGAAACAGTTAAAATAAAAAATAATTATGATTCATGTTTATTTACCGACAGTGTGACCACATGTTTTTTTTTACCTTTTATAATTCTTATTGACTACTAAAGTTCACAGCCGGGTGTCACCCCTAAGGAGGGAATGCTGCTGATTATATTTTGTTTATCACATTCTTTTATTTGTTCCAATGGAAGTGTTTTAAAAAATAAATACATAAATAAATAATCCATCATAATAGTCTACTTACTCCATCTGCATATAATTTGCTAACTTTAATCCTGAGGGAACCACAGATTTTTACAGGATAATAAGCAGCCAAGTGTTAATCTGGGGTGTAACCTTCCTTTTTTAGTAAATTTTATCAAAGTTGGTCCAGATGTTTGTGTGTAAAGAAATATCAAACACGCACATACACACACACACTCACAAACTTTCTCTATAATATTATTGTGATAACAGAGAGAGTGTTTGTTATTTGATAGTGGGATAATGATTACAAATATAAAAAGAGACTGTTTAATTACAGTCTAAGAACAGCAAAACAAATAATAAATATTCACATTCATACAAGAAAAACACACAGCCGCACAATTACAGTACTCCCTCTTTTTTTTAATTATGTGAAACTTAAGATTTTGCCACAGATAAAAATTAAAATAAAATAGTGTGGGCAGAATTAAGGGTACCTTACAGATGGTGACTCTGAGACCTACCTCCATAGAAAATAAATTGAAGCATTGCCTCACTTAAAAAGAGACTGCATAAATTTACAGCAAGAAGTAACACAAGTATACAATGATGGATCAGAATGCATTTGCATTTTAAAATAATAATAATACATTAACCATTCCGTTGAGATAGCTGGGTTAAGATAGCTCAATTGGAAAAAGTATGGTATAGATTATCAAGGCTGTGAGTTGAAATCCCATCTCTTAACCCGTCGTATGATCAGGCATGGAACCATGCACAATTTTTGGATATTGAAAGGAAAGACACTAGAACGCACAAAACTGTTATATGAGGGGTGAGGGGATATTTTTTTTTTGTGTATTATAATTATCATTGCATGTTGATCTCCAATGGTGGTCGGCAACTTTTTTGCAGACAAGGGCCTCAGATTGGCAAATAGTGTAGAATCTGGCCACAGGACGTGGTTTGCCGATCCCTGATTTACAACATTAATTAACTATAAGTGGTTAACAATTAGGAAGAAACATTTCAGCACCTTGTTGATGGCACACAGGTATTTAGTGCCAATTTTTTCCAAAAAAAAGTTGAAATATTCTGACTTCAACATGACTGTTTTATAAGAAATTAAGATGACCAAATGTCTTCATATTGCATCATAATTTTATCAAGTCAGTTAGAGATGATAGTAGTATTAATAAGGTGATAAGAAACAACAATGGGCCCGCGTGGGAACTATCGCCCAAGCCCTCTCATACTGAGAGGAGGCCTGTGCCCTGCAGTGGGACGTATATAGGCTGATGATGATGAAGAAACAACAGTACAAAAGAACTTTATCCTCTATTATGTTGAGAGAAATTGTATGCATGTTTGCCACATATTTCATCAATATGTACTAAACTAAGGTAGTATGAAAACATTGACTAAGAAATTTTAATGAAAATGAAACACTAAAGAATTCAATGTCAAAAACAACTAAAATTTTGTAGCAAGACAAGTTACTTTTACCTCTACTTCCTTATTGTACTTCTCTACTCTATTTCACTCTCTCATATGCCTCTTTATCTATTGTTTAAATTGAAAATTGTACAAGAAGTGACCATGAAATATGAAATAGTCATGGTTTTGTCATGAAATGTTTCATGTATTTCGCAATACCCATTCAGAAGTAATGGTTGTTTAAGTATATTAGGCATGTAAAGTTGCTTTAATAAAAAAAAAACAAAAGCAGTCTAGCATTGCCATTTACATAAAAATATCTCCACTTGAAAATTTTCAAGGGTATTGATACAACAATAAGCTATAATTCACTTTTACAGCAAATGGAACTGCTTGACAGAAGATAACAAAAAGGAACCAAGGCTGTGTATACACTAGTTTGATTAGGTTTCTGGATGGGAAAAGCATAGAATAGTGTGTAGAACCAAGTAAAAGGGTAACAATACTATTACTCACCACATTATTATAGTTGAAGGTTGCAGTTGCAGGAGGGAAGTATTCGCGGTCCATTTTGTCTCCCATCTCGAATAAACACTAATTATAAGCACACACAAGTTTCACGTCCCTGGCATTTCTCTAAACGACGCACCAATCGTGTAGGAGTCCTAATTTGGATAAAATGCTTAACGACCGTTGGGGAGTCGCGAGTCCCTAGTAGTCCGCACCAGCATTATTCTAGAACACACATTAACCAGTTTTACAGTGTATTTTGAAATGATATTGAGAATTTAACACTATTTTGGCCTTCTAGGACAAATTCTATTAATTTTATTTTCACTAGCAAAATTATTTTATTTGACAATTTACCTTGACACACATATATGTCAAAGCCGCCATATTTAATCAGAGTTGCCAGGTATAAAAAATACTTTATTTGAAAATGAAATAAATAAGGCTGTCTTACTGACAATTAAATTACAATAATCCATTAAGATTGGTACTTTTGTTAAAAATGGGTTATGAAATATATTTGTCTTTGTGACGTATAGTTACGAAAATTATTAATTCCAAATCAACGAAGAAATTGGATAAATAACCCGATTTTCCCATGGTCACATTATGTTATGACCCTTTGTCGTAAAATTTGAACAGTCCGAAATGCACTCAAAATGTTTTGTACTTTGTGCATACGAATTAATATAATTTAATGAAAATTTAAGGAAAAACACCTATATAACCTATTTGTCCTATTTAATTACTATGCCTCTTTTACTAATACAGGATCTGCATCTTTCATTCGTTCCTCGGGCGAGGAAATCGCCGATAGTTGATGAGTTGATGACTTACTCGCTCTTGGTAGGACCAATACCTAAAGATAGTTTTTAACCCGTGAGACTGGAAATGATAATTATATGCCACTTCCTCGACATCAAACTTGGCAAGATTTTCCGTAGTGAGGGTAAGTTCGGGCATCGCTTTTTCCGGGTAAAAAATACAAAAAATCTTGCTTTGTTATATGACGATCATCATCATCATCATCATTTCAGCCATAAGACGTCCACTGCTGAACACAGGCCACCCCTAGACTTCTATAAGTACCTGTCGTGTCGGAAGCGACCTGCATCTAGCGTCTTCCGGCAATCTTTATAAGGTCCATCTTGCGGGTAGACGTCCTACATTGCATTTGCTGGTTCGTGGTCTCCACTCATGGCACTCATGCTTTTTTCGACCCTATCGGCCATCTGCTCTTCGTGCAATGTGGCTACCAGTCTACAGTTAGTCTATGGATCTTCTCATTTCTTGTTCGATCGCGTAGCGTAGACACCCCAAGTAGGTATAGCCCTCTTCGTTGCTTGCTGAGCGGCTTTGGGATGAGGCCGATAGTACATTGGGTTGGTTATTGCATGCCATAGCATTTAGTAACACGCCTATGTATGTATTTGTCCACATCATAAAAACGTTCAGGCGCTGTAAGCAAATGGTCTAAGTATATTAAGAAAGCTGTATTATTTTTTGCATTATGTTTACTTTATAAAACAGGTGATGAATGATGCTAGTAAGAAGAACTAGTGATGGTCGTTGTAATGCGGCCGAAACATCGAGAGGTAATTAAAGCGAGATAAACGTACGTATGTGGGACGTACATATAAATAAGAGTGAGAATCACGAAAGTTTAAAACATTATAATTGCAATACATGTTGGCCGAGCCTTGACGAGTGTACGCCAATGCCAACGTGTAGACAGTTCATTTGCGTTGCCTTGCCAATGCTTGGCGGAGCTCGCCTAGTTGGTAGAACGGATGCAAGCCAACGTGTATAGAACGCATTTGCCATCGTTTGCCATGACTCGCTGTCGCTCGTGACCACTTGCTTCACTTCGTAACGCTGTCGGTTTTTCGTCACAAATAAAAGGGACTCGCGCGCACTCGGCCAATAGCGTCCACATGTTTGTCTGTGTATTACCTATACTTGAGACCTTTAGGTACTTAAAATATGGTAAACGAACCATTAAAGAGGTTATTTTTAAGACAGTGTTTGGTTTCTGTTCAAATTTTATTATTTTGAAATAATTGAGCAGCTTACTCCACTACCACTACACTACTCCGAAGAAGAAGCGGTCTAAGACAGGATATCTTTCTTCGTCGTCGTTCGTTTGTTCGAATCATTAACAAACGCAAAATTTGGCATATTTTTACGTTGTTTAGCATATTTATTTGTTGTTTAGCATGTAGCATATTTTTTGGCATATAATTATTCAGTAAAAATTTAACCAAGAAACAAACGATTTTTTCATTTTAGTTGAGTTTTCCGCTTTACTAGGTATTGTTTTTATTTTCTTCGTTTATTTTTGTATTTTATTTCATACCAAATCATAAAAATATAGTCTGTGCGACGCGACGTTGTATAATGGCCTAAGTTCGCGTTGGCCTTTAATTTGCCAAACATGTAGACAGTAGGCTTGTGTCGATTTGCATAGGCTCGCGTTGGCCTACGTTCCCGAAGTGCAGCAAGTGATCACGAGCGACAGCGAGTCATGGCAAACTATGGCAAATGCTTTGTACACACGTTTGCGCTCGGTCCCATTTGACCAACTAGGCGAGCGTCACCGAGCAATGGCCAGGCAACGCAAATGAACTGTCTACATGTTGGCGTTGGCGTAGACTCGTCAAGGCTCGGCCAACATATATACCGGCCTTTAGATAGTGGGACGCCGATGCGCATTTGTTTGTGGAATTTGTGTTTGCGCCATTTGAAAGACTGAATATTTTCAAAATTGTTATTATATGAATGTAGATAAAGTTATGTATGAGACTGTACATAATTAGGCATTAGAATACAGGTGATATTAATATGTATGAATGCCTTTTATGACGCAACAGTCACATATACATATAACTACTAGCATCACGCAAATTTGCATTGAATACAATGAAACTAAGTATTAATTTCTTTCCTTTTATTTTTTTATAATTTCATGGAACATATAAAAAACCGCTAATGTCGTTAAAAATTTACCTTTAAACGTAAGTCAGTAAATAATTTTCCATTCCCTCCATGATTTGAGCATTATAAAGATTAACTAGCCCAGAACTTACTATTAGTTAGTAAATATTTTTAATCTTAAACCCAAAACCCAAAGTACGTGTATTGTCTGGTGCGAGACTAGAAACACTGCGTTATGAGCACACAGAAGATGAGTACAGCGCCGAACTGAAATTATCAACCGTTACAGCCCCAAGTATACTTGAGCTTATATTTAAGTGTTTTTTCAAGCCAGTGTTCTCTTGATTCCCACAATTCCCGGTTTAGCGCAACATCAGACCACTGGCACTGCTCTTGCGTACGCATTGGATTATACCAGGGGGTCGGCAACCCGCCGCCCGCGGGCCACTTGCGGCCCGCGAACAGTGAATTTTGAATACTATTTTGAATTGTAATCTTATACCTACTATCAAAAGCATACGCAAGTGTGGCCCGTCATTACACGATTTTGCCAATTTGTGGCCCTTGTCTGCTAGAATGTTGTCGACAACTGGATTATACGATTGGATTATTCGATACTTCAGCCATTATTGTTACTTATTCGCGTTTCCGCACAATATTCTTTGCAGCTGTCTTTAAAAAATCGTGCATAATAGCAAATAGGAAGAAACAACACTGAAGGAAGTGTCGAATAATCTATCCGATTGTGGTGGTGGTTTATTGTTATTATTATTACAATTCGACCGGCTTGACGTTATATCTCTTCAAATATTTTTGGATGTGATCAGGGCCGACCCGTTGCTCGATCATTTTGAGGGACATAGCGAAGACCTCGTTGGCGATTTCCTTGTCTCTTGACAGGGCGGATTCCTCGCAGTAGAAGCAGTTGTTGAAGTATAGGCCCGTCACGCCTTCCAGCTCGGCCGCTGTTGCCACGTATACCGTCGTTGCCGCTGCTTGTTGCTGAAAAAAAAGGATAACGTATTAGTTTATTACTCACCACGTACTATCCAATCAATTGATTTTTGATTCACCTATTTACAGTAAATATTAATCCAGTCATTTCGCCGGGAAAATGGCTTATACCTTATTGGTTTAGGTAGTTAAAACAATGTAAGCAATCTTGACGTGTCTTTTTATTTAAACATATACTTTATAAATCGAAAACTTTACATTTTACAATTCAGGTATGAAAAAATCATTTACTTTCATAATTGAATTGTATAGTGTAACGATTTTCATTTTTAGACTGTGTATTTCAATAAAATGACATGTCAAGATTGTTTATATTGTTTTAACTACCTAAACCGATAAGCATACCCCGTTATCAATGTTGCAAATCCATTGAAAAAGCCAGGGATGGTACTGCACATCTATTTTTTAATATGTGTCTACTTTTAAATAAACATAATTTTTATTCACCTTTTTATTTATAAATTTTAAGATTTAAAAGAAAACAAAACCTCTTTTCAGCCCGTAATTGTCAATTTTTTTTTAAACTTCATAATAGGTGGTTACGTCATTTATTTCTCAATTTTGATTTATTTAGAAGTGGAGAGGTCGATATCATATTTAAAATGGATTTTATACAGTAATAGGCGACAAAATTTAACGCCAAGTAACCTAGAAAAAATATTAATAATTTATTCAGACAACTAAAAATATAATATAAATTGGATAGTTTACATGTAAAATCATTCTTCTAACATTAACATTTTTATGTACCTTCCAATATGTCACATGTCGTGACATGACAGTGAAATAAATGTTGTGCGACAACCCTATGGCTTAGTTTCAATGAATCTGCAACACTGATAACGGGGTATGCCGATAAGGTATAGAAATGCAAATGAACCGAGAAAGCTAAATTTTTGATATGACGTGAGGGTTGCCTTAAAATGCCTTGAAATTGTCGATCAAGATTCTTTATGTGGGTTTTCCGCCATTTTGGAAAATATAATTTGGTTTTTTGATAATAACTTGGCGCTGTCCGTTGATACAATGTTTTTTTTTTACCTTTTTACGCTCTATTTTTTTTTTGCGTAACATACATCGTTATCGAAATATCGATCGAAAAGGTCGAAAATTTAGGATTCACACAACACAAAACCCTCAGTTACGAGTACACTAATCTAATTCTATCTTTAAACTTGACTTTTTAACCCCCGACGCAAAAACGACGGGGTGTTATAAGTTTGACATGTCTGTGTGTGTGTGTGTGTGTGTGTAAATGTGTATGT
>BHDV01010322.1:71354-95622 GCA_005406045.1 Adoxophyes honmai
AAATATTCTTATTAGTGCACACCATGTGCACACCCTTGTCACAGTATTACATTATAACATAATAGGACTGTCGATTCTAACTAGGACCTCAATTAAAGTACTTAGTTTTATTTAAATTGTTACGAATTGAACCGGCCTATACTATACAGTCTATATAAAATAATACAGAAATCAAATATTTTGAACGCATTCTTTTTTTTTTTTTTTTTAACAATTTGTCCGTTAGGACAGGCTAAGGTCAGGGACCATACCGCCTCGTCTTCAGTAAATATATTCAGAATTTGTAATTAAAACTAATCCTAACCTAACTTAACCTAAACCTAAATCATTAGAATGCGAGGGTGGTGTAGTACGCATTCTAATGATCAATGAAGTTTAGCGCGAGATGAACAGTCCAAAGCAGACGTAATCGCGAGGGCCGATTCACTTTACTTTTCACATTCCCTTTAATGTTCATGGTTAAATGACACATTATTGCACTAATTCCACCACACTAACACAATAATAGCCACTACATTTTCATTAATTGAATTGAAAAGCAAAGCACGTCCTACTTTGTCAGTTTCCCGCGCAAAACTCTGAACGCATTCTTATTCTAAAGGCATGATGTTGCGTTTAGTTACAACTTCTAGGATTTTCAGGTGAAATACTAATGTGTGTTTATTTGCCTACTCATCTATTTTTTAATAACTCTAAAGCTTTGAATCGATATTATGTTCCTTACATTTTTAAATATCATTATGTTATTATTTAGAAAATGTAGGTGAAAACCACTTGTCCGCAAAGCAATAACGAAACGATCGAACGACTTGACAGATGATGTGGCTAAACATCTTGTGAATTTTATATGAAATAAAATAAAATAATTAAATTAGAGATTTGCATGTAACGATGCCAAAATGATTTTAGTAAGAGTTGTATTATTTATGTTACTAGTCTCGTTATATCACTGTAGACGTCCTGATAAAGTGTATTGCGTTAACAAGGACTGTAGCGGTAAGTCTCTCAATCTCTCGATGAAAGTGACTTTTTCTTGCGTAAATATGTTACTTTCTTAACACGGTTTTTTCTTTTTTAGATCCAATATCCAAAGCGAAAACTCTCTTGAGCTACAACAGCCCCGATGGAGACCTTATTTCTTTTCGGCCCAACTCCGAGGCAATGATTTATATGAAATCAGCTGGTACCAACGCAGACTTATGGTACGCTGTTATCAATGGAAAGAAAGGTTTCGTTAACTCAAAGTTTTTAAGAGAGTACAAAGTGATCGAAAAACCACTAGAAATTGTGCCGACGCCGCAAACTGCTAAAGTTCAGCCTAACAAAGTTCAGCAGGCTCATGAAGTTGTTGACGGGACCACTATTTACTCCACAGAGGCTACAACCAGCAGTAACAATCAAGAAGTCAATGCTGACTCACTAGATCCAGTCCAACAAGATTCCTTGCCAACTTTAATTGATAATAAACCATCTGATCCAAATAGTGAAAAGCAAGTTGAAAACTCCCCTGGCCCAAATGACAATGAAAATCTATCAGACCAAAGTGTTAAGACTGAACCTGTGCAAAGTGAAACACCAATTCAAGAACCTACATCAACAGAAAATAAAGATCAATTGGCTGGTAGTACAGAGAAACCTCTAGAAAGTAATTTATTAGTGAATACAAACTCAGAGCTTCCAACAAATACAGTACCTGAACCTCTTCCTCAGCCACAAGCCCTGACTGCAACTGCTACTGGAGCAGTAAGTCCAGAATCTGTTGAGAAAGTTGATTTTGTGCAGCAAAACATAGATCAACCTAAGTCTGCTGAAAATGCTGAACAAAATATTTCAACCCCATCCAGCAACAACATGGACAGCACAACCCCCCAGTCCTTTGAAGCAAGTACTGATACAATTAATACTGAACAAAGTGTCTTAACAAGTGCTAATGTATATACTGAAACTACTACTCAACTTCCACCATTGCCGTCTACTGTAAATTACCAAGTACCTGAATATAATGTAAATAATCAGATCCCTCAATATTCCCAACCACATGTCCCAATGCCATCTCACTATGACAATGGGGCATTTGGGGCTAATAATCAGAATTACGATTACAATGCCAATCAGGCATACTACCAAAGCAATCCGGGCCAACAATACTACCCAACTATTGGTAGTTCCCCAGAGGGCACAGCAGGAGCTGTGACAAACGATGGAACAGTCTATAGTTTTGCTTCATCTGAAGCTACAACTGCTGGTCCCGCCTATGCATCTACTACAGGATATGCTTACAGCTACACCACTGAACAAGGAAATGCTCAATATCAACAGGCTGGATCAGAAAGCAATGCATATTACCAGGGTTCATCGGAAAGTACTTATCAGCCAACTGAAGCTACTACAGACAACCCATACTATGCCAGCTCAGCTGAAAATACATATGCGCAACCAAATCAACAATCTTCAACTGAGTACTATCAGTATGCTAGTTCTGAAGCAACAAATATTCCAAATCAACAGTCTACAGGGCAGTACAGTCATGGTAGTTCTGAAACTACTAACCAAGATACATCATCAGGGCAATACAACTATCCTAGTACAGAGACAACTCAGCCACCTTTTAGTCAAGGTTCAACGACTGAGCAGTACTATTATGGTAGTACAGAATCTACCACTGCTCCTCCTAGTAGTCAAGGAACTACAGAACAAAGTTATTCCACTGCTAGTCCAAGTAGTCAGGAAACATTAGACCAAAGCTATTCCAGTGCAGAAACTGTAAACAGTTCACCAAGCCAAGAGACTGCAACAGGTGCATTCAGTTATGCCAGTTCAACCACTCCCCCACCATCTGTAGAAACTACAACAGAACAAAACAAGTATGCCAATTCTGAATCCACCACAGAAACAGTAAACACTTTGCCAAGCCAAGAGTCTGCAACGGGTGCTTTCAGTTATGCTAGTTCAACCACTCCCTCACCAGCCGTAGAAACTACAACAGAACAAAACAAGTATGCTAGTTCAGAATCGACCACAGAAACTATTGTGACACCACCTAGTACAGAAACATCAGAATCTCTAAGTGGTGGAAGCTCAGAAGTTACTCCTGAAGCACCAATAATGATGGATTTAGATGATTATTTAAAGTCAACAATGTCACCTGATACAGCACCAGAGACAGAGGGGCCTGGTTTTATGTCAAACTTATATTCAAGTTTAATTAATCTGTGGCCGTCGAGTGCTGAGAAACCAGCAATCGAGAGTATACAGGCCGACCAGCCTGAAAGCCAGAAAGCGGCAGACAATAGCTTCTCATATCTTAATTACTTTCTATCAACATATTACTCAGTTATGGGAGCCAAGTCTGATTCAAGTGCCCTATTTGCATCTCCAGGTAAATGACCTTAGTACCAGGATTTCTTATCTTACATAAATCATTTTGCTGTGATTTATCCTTATCTTCTTATTATCAATGTTAGCATGACATGAATTTTGGAACATGACTCAGGTGTAATTAGGAGTATTAATATTGCTTTAAAAATTTACAATATTTTTACTGTATACTTGTTAAATTTTAGGTGATACATGCTTCACAGACGAGTACTGTGATGGCACTTCTAAGGACCAAAACAATCGTCTTCTCACCTTCTTATTGACAACAGCTAGTTCTGTCCTACTTTTTACTCTGGGATACTACTACATTGACAATAGAAGACGAGATGGCAAACTCATTGGTACAATCAATTCTTTACAGAGAGATTTACTGTTCTCTACAAAGGTAAGTGACAAGCAATGTTCTGAACTAAATAGAGGGGATATTAGCACTACATAGACAAACACTATCTGGTCAGTGTTTGGCACCATAGCTTGTAAACAAATAAATTAGATTAGACTCAGAGTTTGTTTTTGGTCTTTTTAAAAAGGTATTTTATATTATGTAATAACAGATCTTTGAACATAAAATTGTGTTTTTACTTTTTACAGGAGTGTGAAATTTTAAAGGAAGAACTAACTACTACTAAGACTAAACTGACAGGCATTGAAGATAATTCCTTTGGTATGGATGACATGGTGCAGTCACTGAAAGAAGAGATTGAGGAGTTGAAGGTCCAGAATGAGAGGCTCCGGAGGTCTTTAGACGACAATGAGAAGTTGTTACGAGTCTCAGAGAATACTGCGGGTGAACTACAGAATACTTTGAGTGAGGTGGAGAACACTCTTAGTGAGCTCTTAGCGGAAAGAGGTAATTCTGAAGAGCATATAGCTGAATTAAATGGTAAGTGTATGAAATGTTTGTTTCTACCTACTGTGATATGATGTCTTGTGTAATTTTCTACTCTTGATGTGAATGAATGTACATTTATATGTGCAAACACCATGCCTGCATTCCTAAAATACAGAGTAAAGAGAATGCTATTATGTAGACAAAATCATGGTTATTTCATGTTTCATAGCAACTTCTATTAGGTTTCGAGTTAGATGTATAATAGTGACATGGGGATATGAAGATCAAATTGAATAATTAAAAATCAAAATGTTGTATTGGGTCCTTACCTATGAAATTGGCGTTTTGTATGAAGGTTTTCATGACATTTTCTTTTTTTCATACTAAGTGTTTTTACAATTATTTAGCAATCAAAAATGATAGCGTTATATAACTTATGTCCGTGTTTAAAGACACTTATAAACTAACTACGAGAATCAATTTGAATTAAAAAAAATAGATCAATTAGTTGTTGCAACCAATTACATGCATAATTCCGGAAGCATAAAAAAACTCGATTTTCAAAATATTTTTTTGTGTATTTATTATTACAATTCTTTGGATTTATGGCAGTCAAAATTTGCACGATGAAGGCAAAATCTTTTGTAATAATGAGTATGTAATATATCTTTTATGTTATGGAAGTTGCGATGCTTAGAGGCACGAAAGAAAAATCGCCAATTTCATAGGTAAGGACCTAATATTTAGTGTAATCTTGTACCAACTGCACACCATCTTGAAAAATATAACATATCATGTTCAATAAATGCACACCACTGTAGAACACTGAATGTTTACTACATTTTAATTCTCTTAACTACAGGAAAAATTCAAGCTTTCGAAGAAGAATTAATTTCGGTCACTAGAGAAAGGGACAATTTCCAATTAAAGTTTGTGTCAGCTGAAGTAGCCTCCGACGAGTCTAGGAAGCAAAAGAAACAGTTAGAAGAAATCAATAAATTGTTGGATGAGGCCAACGACACTATTCAAATGCAGAGCCATGAAATTACGGCCTTGAAGGTAATTATCATTTTACATTCAGTTCAGTATGTTCAGTGAAGTTTAGCACATCATACATATCATGCCTCTATAACTCCCAAACAGGTTAAGTTGAGCATAGTTGTAGCCACTGCCATAGCTTTTGGCTTTGAAGTCAGGTAAAAGAGCCTTAACTGTGATATGTTGTTAGCTTATCGCCCACTACATACCTATTTTCCGAAGTTGCCACATACAATGTCCACGAAAGAAATGGAGAGGTGTTATTCAAAATCTAATCCATTAAAATAATTTCTTTAGTAAAATAAATGAGACTGTTGTCAGTCACTAAGTTGACCTTAGGGATGATCCATCCTAAAATTAGTGTCCGACCGAAGCTTCGGCTTCGGCCACCTTCGGCCAAAAAATCCACCTTCGGCCAAACCTTCGGCTTCGGCCAAAATTTGGCCGAAGCTTTGGCCGAAGCCGAAGGTTTGCAAATTGTGATTTGAAATTGAACGAACGATGTCAGAGCGAGACGGATAGTGCGCAGCGCTTAGCAGAACAGCGTTTCGCCGACCCGATCGCATTGCTTGCAGTTAATCTTATAAATAACTGACAAAACATGACATAACAACATAGTCACACTTGATTTCGAAGCGAAAACTGCAGAAAATTTACTGCTGTTTTTTTTACTATTAGCAAATTCTCTCATTTCTTTGGGTCAACACACCTTCGGCTTCGGCTTCGGCTTCGGCCGAAGGTTTTCATGAAAGCCGATTAATCGGCTTCGGCTTCGGCTTCGGCCAAAATTGTACCTTCGGTCGGACACTACCTAAAATCAACATAGGTTAGAGTCTTGATGGAATTTAACATAGGTACTTATTTTTTTTTTTTATTCCAGGATCTTATCAGAGAGTTAAGGAGTGGATCTAAGTCAAATGTTGATGCTTCGGCTCTAATAGATCACACAGAAACAAAAGCCAAACTATCAAAGGCATTGGAAGAAAAACACACCTTTGAAAGCAAGTTTGAGGTAAGAATTCTTGTTTTAATCTGCCTTTTTATCTTCAGTCAAAACCATGTCTTGTCTGCTGTCTCATAGCACAATTTATGAATTAGACAAAAGTGATGTACCAGGTAATAGTAACAGGTTCCTAGGCTATTGCCTAAAGCATACGTATTTTCTTAGTACCCTCTCACTACAACCACGGAAGAAATGGCGAGGCACCACATGGGACTTTATGAATAAGTCTGCCTTCTTATTTAATCGAACTTAACTTTAGCTTATGTTGTTAAATGCCTACCTACAAAAATGTGAAATAAGTTACATTGTTATTTTGTGCCCGTTTTACGCGTTGTTTGAAACAATGTGCTTTCTGATTGTCATATTAATTGTGAGTTAGTGATAAATGTAGCACCTGAGCAAACTAAAAACAAAGATTGTTGTTTGGAAAATTATGCCGCCTATTATTTTAGACTTAAAGGTTACTTGTTGGAGATACACATCTATTACAATTAATATCCGTCAAATGCCTTAGGTTCTATGCATCACAATTACTGAGTATTAACAAATTTAATAACTATTAGGACTGTCAAGAAATAGCATTGGCAGTAGAATCTTAGTGTAAAATGGTGTCAGTGAAAATCTATTTAACCTTAATCAAATTATCGCCTATAATATGTATAATTAAAACCGGCCAAGTGTGAGTCGTACTCGCGCACGAAGGGTTCCGTACCATTGACTAGGCAAAAAAGTGCCTACCTCTTACCATTTATTGACCTCGGACAAAAATTTGCAGTACATTGTATGAGAGTTCCCCTTAAATTGCCCTTGCCATACAGACGGCCAGTGGCCAGACAGCGAAGTCTTAGTAATTGGGTAACCCTAAAGACGGGACAGTTGTACAAGAAACGTATCCAACGAGTTCAACGGGCGTGCATAGCTTTCACGTGAACTTCCGTAAAAAAAACATTATTTTGTTCAGATTGAGCATAAGGAGCGCGCTCGACTGTCGGAAGAGTTGCAACAGGCGCAAGAGTCGATGCGCACGTCCAGCCAACAGGCCACCGAGGCGCTCACCCGGCTCGAGGTCCTCGAGAAATACTTCAAGGAGAGAGAGGGGGAGCTTCTCAAGTGAGTATTGTATACTGTCCATCAACTATTTTACCTTCCTGCGAGTAAAGTTGAACGCGAGATAGAGTTGTCACTGTCTAACTAGAGACGTCAGAAAGAGATAGCTACTGGTTGCCGGTACCTAGTAAAATTCCACAGTTCAGACGGGTAAGTTCAGGCATCGCTTTACCGTGAACAAAAAGGGACGCAAAAACATACCCCCACTACTTAAAATCGTGCCAAGTTATGTAAAAATTTATGTTGTTTACTAACCCATTTCTATATGCGTTAAACAGGACCTTTATTTAGCCCTTTTCTAAGCAACTGTATCATAGTTGTTCGTTGATTGGCCTACAAAACGTCATAACAACATACATAAACATCATGTCTGTCTTCCCAAATGATGTATGTATGTATATTTTTATTCCAGAGAGCTTAGCGCCAAAGAATCACTTTGGCTCAGCAAGCAAGGCGAGTCTGCAAGCACTGTGGAGAAAATTGAGCTGATGCAACAAGAAGTGCAACGATTCAAGTAAATTCATAATTTCGATAAAATTTTAAGGACAGTTTACAGTAAAATTGATATTTTATTCTGTCATATTGTTCGAAGTAATTCGATGTTGTGTGTGAAGTTCCCAAACCGCACTTAGCCCGCGTGGGCAAATCCTCTGTACCTAGCTGTGGGACGTATTTAGGCTGAATTATTATCATATTTTTTATTTCACTGTTTGTGGTTTTTGAGTGATTGCCAAGTAACATGAGCAACTGAACACCGCAAGTGTTACTATAATCTTGGCTAAGACTTCAGTCGCAGTCACGCGTCTGTGAAATTATTCGTTCAAAATTATTTATAGTTAAGTTTCAGTTGTAATGGTGCAAGAGTACCAACATTTGTAATTCAGACCTCTTGTCTATAACATTTTAACCCAATTACATTTTTATTTTTATTTAATTTTATTAGTCAGATGTAATAAGCCTTTAGTAAGCAAGGATGCCTGTTGACGGACAAGTCAAGCGGCGGGGTAATCGCAAATTTCCCGCTTCTTAAGAAAAATTATCATTTCTCAAAAAACCATGTGTCGTTGGATTCTGTTTCAAATGACTTATTAATTTAATTATGTGTCAATGCATCTGAATCTATTTATTGTCAATGACACTTAATACACTGTCGGGAACCGGCTGCCAAATACGGGCCTGCCGGGAAACGGTCCACTGCCCCTCGGCTCAGCACTCCATTCTGATCCTCAAAAGACCCGTGTCCATTACAGAGAGAAATGCGACGCCCTGACGCTAGAACTCGCAGAGCAAGAATCTGCGCGACGCACGGCCGTAGGCGAGTTAGAGTCGCGAGCGCACGCGGCCTGGCTCGAGGCGCGCGCGGCGCGGCGCGACGCCGACGCGGCGAAGGATGACGCGGCCGCGCTGCGGCGACGCCTCGCCGCTCTCACGCGGGCAGAAGGCGCCGCTTCGCCTCACGCCCGTTAGTACCAATAACTACTCTTTTTTTTCAGTTTTTAGCCTCTCTAGGTCTATAGCTTGACCAGCACCACTGTACCGCGCCATCAGTTGCATAATGCGAAAACAGATAAACCTGTAGAAAAACACTAGACCAGGAGTGGCCAACAGATCGATCGCGATCGTCCGACTGTTAGTCCAGTCTATCGTGGCAAGGCAAAAAAAAAATGTAGACCAGACGGCGCAACATAACTGCTTTCGAAGTTTGTAATTGGTAAATCGAACAGGGTTTCGTTAGTAAACAGGAGATCTTGGGTCCAATCAAGGTAGCCACTCCTGCACTCGACCTTTCACTTTTAGCCGATGATGCGTTACGTTAGAAACAGGAGAGGAGGGAGCAGAACAGCCACTGTCTTTTGTTATTTCGCCATCATCGTCTCGCTGATCGCACTCGAATAACTGTATGAGATCCCGCTCGAAGCACGCGAGGCGCGGCGCGATGCCGACGCGGCGAAAGATGACGCGGTTGCGTTGAGACGACGCCTCGGCGCTCTCACGCGGGCTGAGAGCGCTGCCTCGCCTCACGCACGTTAGTATTAAACTACTACTCTTTTTTTTCTTTCAGTCTCTTAACTGATGTTGCTATGGTTACATTGTAACAGAGCTTGTGATTAACTAATGAAATGACCTAAAAATCAGAAATAGATCAGTTAGGTCTTCCGCCTTCCTCGTTCCCACGGTGTATACCCTAACCAGCATCGCTGTACCCCACCTTATAGCCTGACCAGTGCACTAGACCAAGCACAATCAGCTGAGTCGAACAGTATGGACAGGCGGGGAGCAGAACAGCCGCTGTCTTTTGTTATTCCGCCATCGTCGATCCTTCCCCCGTCTCGCCGCGCACTCGACTTTAACTATACAAGATCCTGCTCGGTGCACGCAATGACGCGCGCGGACAGCGCCGCTTCGTCTCACACCCATCAGTAGGTACCTAGTTACTAATGACTACTCTTTTTGTCAGTCTCAATAACTAAGTTTCTTCTGTCCCCCTCTCTCAATGTTGTACGAGATCCCTAGGAATAAATCCGCCTTTGTACTGTAAAGAAAGAAACTAAGAGTGATTTAATTGATTTACGAAGGCTGTACGAGATCGCACGCTAATAATATTCTAGTTAATATACTGCACTGAATGTAAATTCTTAACTTCATCAACAAATTGCCCTATAACATTTGAAGAGTTCCCTCTATTTCTCCAAGATTCCATCCGTGCCAATGGGACCAATTTCGAAAAATACCCTTTCGATTCAAAAAAATAATTTTGAAAATCGGTTCACGGATCTCCGAGATATTGAGTAACATACACACAAAAAAAATTGGGTCGAATTGAAACCTCCTCCTTTTTTGAAGTCGGTTAAAAATGAACACATTTTTATTTTATTGGTGTTTGTTTCTGCCGGAATATCCGCATTTCAATTACTTAGGGTTAGGCGCTTAAAAAATGGTACAAACAAATTTTAACGTAGTCTCGCTTTTCCCAGAGCTATCGTCTCCGCTGGACGCGTCAGCGAGCGAAGGCGCGCCACCGCCGCTGCCGCTAGCGTTCCTGCCGCCGCCGCTGCTGCCGCCACTACCGCCGCTGCCGCGCCCGCCGCCGCTCGGCCGCCTGCCCTCGCCGCACCAGCCACGGTAACACGCCGCTACACGCGACTTGCGACAACAGTGTTGCTTATACACGTGGGTCAATCAACTATTTTATGTCCCTGGTTGTCATGGTGACGTCTCCTGAGTCACCAAGTAAAATTGTGGTTTTAGGAGTTAGTCCGCTGTGAGTTAAGATTTTTTTACAGTTCTAAGCATTTTTTTTAAGGCCCACCTCCTGAGCATAAAACGAGACCTAAATTACAACCTTTTTCTCGGCAACTCTAACACAGTTCCTGACATATGGGACATAATAGTTGTAAATGATGAAAAAATAAGTGTAATAATACAAAATAGTTGATTGGCCCATGTAACAAAATAAGTAAATGATTCTACCGGGTTTATATTCAGTCGAAGTGAGCAGGGAAGTGGGCAGGAAAGTGAGCAGGGGGCAGTGTCTAAACACGATACTTCTCATGCCACTGCCATTGCCGCTTGCGCTCCCCGGCTCTCCCCTAAAAGGCATTTTTTTGTGCTGAAGTAAATGGCTGGCAGCGCGAGCGTGAGTAACGCAAAAAAACACAGCGCGGCCGCTATAATAGAAGCCGCTATAAGGGAAGTAAGTGACAGGGCACAGGGCAGTAGGTAAACACGTACTGCCCTTGATCCTGCTGCATCGGTATTTAGGGAATTATTTGCGACAGCGCGAGGGGCAGCGGAAATTAAATTAGGCATAACGTAGGTATTGAAAACGTTTTTTATGTCAGATAAAAGTGAAATGTCTAGAGGCAGACCTCGTAAGAAGCGACTAAAGATTAGGTTAAGGTATTACTGATTGTCAACATTAGAGCCTTAGAGAATATGGCTGAAGTTACATTGTCTTCTGCTTTCAGATACGACCGACGCTACTCGCCCGAGAGTCGCTACTCGCCAGAAAGTCGCTACTCGCCCGAGAGCCGGTACTCGCCCGAGAGCCGCTACTCGCCCGGCCGGCGGCCGTCAGACAGGAAATACTCGCCGGAACGGCGGCTATCCGACCGGAAGTATTCGCCGGACCGCCGGACAACCGACAGAAAGTATTCGCCGAACGACCGCCGCAAAGTGTACTCGCCGCGGTCGAGGCGGCGGTCTAGAGACAGGTGAGGAATGTTTAACACATTCAGAACCAAGGACCCGGCTCTCGGGTTCTTCAAAACATTCGCGAGATACCGAGAACCCGGTAGCTGGGTTCATTTTGTACTGGCTATAGACTACTCGGTTCCGCGCAGATGTTTTGATTTTAGGCTTGGTCGTGAATGTGTTAAAGCTTGGAAGGCTTAGTGCCTGTATCGTACCAGTCCTGTCGAATGCCGGAGACCCTTTGATTTTTGTTCCCGTCAATTGACTAAGATGCGATATGGAATTAGAGATCAAAGTTGTAAACAAACGTGTTGCCATTGCAATAAAAGCAAACGCAATTAGGAAAACTTAAAATTCAATAATTACGCTAGATAAAAATGAGTACAACTAATTTATAAGCAGAATAAAACCGTGTGAACATATGTAAACATTTAAATGAACAAAGGAATAGCACATCTTTTTTAAATTGCAAATTTGCTTATTTTATAATTATGCCACTGGCAATGGTTAGAAATTGTAAAACATTTGGTCCGTATTTTTATTCGTATTCATATTTATATAATTAATTGTCCAGTAAGACTGATGAATCGATGAAATATTGTTCAATTTGCAATGGACGACACTTAAAAGATCGTGGGTAGACCGCTTTTTTACCTTCGCGCTTAGTGTCCATTTTATACATCATATAATTCATTTTTTGACATCTGTCGTGATCGAATGTGTTCCCTCCCGCTTATGCGTTCTGTTGTTGAGTTTTAGTTTGGTGTTAAGTTTTGTTTTATTTCGTTATTTGTTTTTGTTTCATTGTTAAATTTGTGTTTGTCGTTCGTCTGGATCCATACGAACACAAGTATAACGTCGTATTTTCAAAAGATATCACATAATATGCAACGAATATTGCTATGCATCAATAAACTAAAAGTAGTTAAAAAATTAATACAATAATATAAAAATTAGTAACAAAACAGGTTTACTACCTCTGGAATGTCACTTTGACATTGACAGTTGGTTGTTTACATTATTGATCTCTAATTCCATATCGCATCTTAGTACCAGATCTGTACAAATGTCTCGAATACCTCTTGACGCATCCGTTACCAAATCATTCTATCGTATTTTGCGATTTTGATAACTATAAACTTACTAATATCCAGTGTGGTGTCGGGGTTAGAATAACACCTCTCTATTTCTGCCGGATTTCGCAAGAGGTGGCTAAAGAAATAGGTAAAGGTGTATTTGAGGCTACAGGCTAGCAACTTGTCACTATTATACCACCTAACTTAAAACCTAGAAATGATGCTAGAAGTGGTTACGGAACGCAAACTAGTTATGGTTCTAGATATGGTTTCGTCTATTTTATGTTTTAATGTTTCGTGTGCTCTGCGTACCACGTTTTAGAATACGGACGTGATATATGTATGACTAATCATTAAAATCATAAAAATGCTGTAGAGGAGTACTTTTGTGCCGTGACATATCTAGCCAAATACATAATTATAATGACATGCAATTTTTTCATCTGTTGGCTGTTGATTTCTTTAATTTTCCTTTCAACGGTTACCCGTCAAAATCTGTTTGTTTGGTATGTGTTTTCTTAGCAGTTCCTCACCCTCTGGTTACGTTTAGGTATGAGGAAGGGCGCGGGTCTCGCGCGCGCACCGGGCCCGCCGACACGGAGACGGAGTACAACTCGGACAGCCCCACGAGGGAACCGCGGCGGCGCCGTCGGTACTCCCACTCAGGTACCCCATAACCTGTACTACTTTTTGTGCGAGACTTTGTCCGCTCTTTAATGTTGAAAGGCAATTCAGAAATCTTTGATACCATCTTTTCGTCCCCGTTTTACTCCCTTAAGGAATTGTTTGCAAAAAATATTTTACAGTGGCTACGTAACGTTGATTAGACATTTTGTCTATGTAGTAGTTCGTGTGCTCTCCCTGCCACATTCGAGAATGGGCCATTTTGATAAAAAGTTGTACATTAAAAAAAAAAAAACATTTTTTTTTCTTATCAGAATCGAGAGCGCAATCGATACCGACAATTTAAAAAATCTTTCCATCCGTTACTGTGTTGCCACAGTTAGTAGGGCGGTCACGAAACGGAATCATGAAGTGAATGAGAAATTGTTTTTTTTTATTTGTATCGAAAGCGCCCATGATAATAATATCACTGATGAGGGTGAATAAAACCGCAGTTTAAAAAACTCGTCGCTTAAGCTCTTGCTTGTATCACAGCAATGCCTAACTAGAGAGCGGCTACGTCCTCGGTAATTCATCAAAACGTAAAGGCCACACACAATATGCAATGCACACTGGGTGGCAATTCAATGCGTAACCAAACTAGAAAAAAACTATCTGCGTAGTAACTTGTAACGATATACTTGACCTTACGACTTATAGAGATACTACTTATCTCATTTGAAACTATGTCGAGAAACTATCTCAATGGTTATTGGTTATGCCACTATCTTGCAAATCTTCACAAACAGCTTGCCTCACTTTCGTTCAGATAATGCCTGGACCAATTTGATATTATTACATTCACTTGAATCTTAAAAACTAAAACTAAATAACACGATATAAGATTTAGAACAAATATATTTCATCGTCTTAAAACTCCCTATTATAAGCATGCTATTTTTTATTTTGGACAACGTCACGGTTGAACATATTTTTTCGCTAAACTACGTAACAGTTGGTTAGCGATAAATTTCACCACTCAAGTTGCAAAATAACAAGATTGTGCTAGAAAATTCGGTTGTCTCTATTTGAAACACATTCGATTACAGTCAGCAACAAAGAGATCGACACGGACAAAGTGCCAAATATGTACACGCGGGCCTTAGTGTTCTTACAATAATATTGTGTGTACATGTTTTTGGCACTTTGACCGTGTCGATCTTTTTGTTGCTCACTGTACCAGCCAAGTCAAAAACGTTCCCTTACAGGTCCAAGTTCGGGCTCGGGCTGCTCATCGGAATCGGACAAGTGAAACGGTATCTAAAACGTTACGTAGTAAATCAAACCTCGATCTTACTTTGCTGAGTTTATCAAATGCCAAACTGTATTTTTAATTATTGTTAGGAACTGCTCACATAATTCGAGACTGTTTTATGTGGATTATGTGTTGAAAAAATGTTGTGACCAGATTTTATTTTGTGTATTTATTTAGCGGGATCCCATCATCTGTGAGGATGAAATTTATACAGGGCGTGTGGACTTCAATATACCTCCCGGAATGCATTATTTTTTCAATATACTTTCACTTTGACTTTGAAGCAACAAAGCGGCTTAATACGCCCTTAGTAACTTAAAACTTTATACAGTTAGTTACAATGATATCAACACGGTCAGAGCGCCAAAAAACCATTGGTTGTTTGGAAACATTTTGTCCCTTTCATCGTATCTTTGTTGCTGAAGGTACAATGAAATAAAATGCATATAGCGAAGTAGGTATATTAGAATCCCTAATGTGCTGGTATAAAATTCATCTTGTTCATTTTTATACATAAGGGTTCCCGGTTCCTGCTAGACAGATGCACTCTATTTATTACCTATCATATATTCATCATTAGAGATCTTATAAAAATTCTGGTTATTATAGGTTTGGTGTTATGTGAGCTTATTAATGCAAAGAATAAATTAAATTAAGGGAGATGAGGCTTAAAGGGTGGAGCATAGGAAAGATTGTTTATATAATTAAGTGGAGATATTTCCATTTACTTTTGCTCATTTACTCGTGTCAATGATCTTGTCGTATCGCTGCCAATTACGGAATTGCGAATACATAAACTTTAAGTTACATTGGGGCATGGGAGTCGTTTTGATACTTTATAGTTGTAGTACGTTCCATCCATGAGGTCGTACCCTAGTACGTAATCACAATGGCGCACATTTAAAGTTTATGTAACCTTTAAGGTGTAATTTCAATGTCAACCGCGTGCAGCAGCAGTAGGCGTCGACGACACGTCGTTGCGTCATGTTTTCGAATCCGACTGCAGACGGACACTGCAAAAATCATCCTCAGCGCACACAATCTTAGTTATCAAGAAGAAGTGC
This sequence comes from Adoxophyes honmai, assembly GCA_005406045.1. Lineage (NCBI taxonomy): Eukaryota > Metazoa > Arthropoda > Insecta > Lepidoptera > Tortricidae > Adoxophyes > Adoxophyes honmai. The sequence continues at coordinate 86,965 of BHDV01010322.1, forward strand.
TATGTCTTCCGACAAAACTGAGCCTCCTGACTTGCATACACAATGTCAAAGTAAGTTTTAACTTTTTTGTATGACACCAAGCTTTATTTTTCGATAGTCCATAATCTGACGTTGGTTTCAGGAGGTTTAAAGTAGTTAGGTAGTTTCATGTATGAAATTGCTAGTCAGAGTGACATTGCTAACATTTGTAGTATGTCAACGTGCCGCTGTCAATGGTATACTTAATTGCGGTCGATCGTGAAGTGTGGTCACCTTTGTGTCGTTGTAGTCATAATGTCTGCTGGCGCTGCGTGCGGTCTCCATTGAAATGACACTTTTAACCTTGCAGCTCTGTATGTTCACATTAATTACAACTCGTAGTTAATTAGTGTGTTGATAAAGCCACTAAAATTGCACACTAAAATTGCACGCGACCTAGAAGACGGGTGCGTTTTTGCAGATGTAGAAATGAGGCAAGTGTGTCAAATAGTTGGTAGCGAACTATATGACCCAAGCTTATCGCACCAAGACGATGTGCGCAAAAGTAATTGTACTTATCAAATGTTGACTATGACAGGCAGATAAATATAACGTTCCTAGTGATTTAGAGGTCTCTTGTATACTGCCATTGAACTTTATTTGTTTTTACGCGAATAAAAACAGAATTAAATAAAAAAGTCAGTTGCAGCAAGGTGGTGGTTATTATTACTACCAATGTGGAACTAGAAGTTAGTAGAACTATGAAAAAAAATAAAAAAATTACACACTACTTACACGCTGTTTAATATTTTTTGACTCTCATTCAGTGAAAAGGTATCAATTGTTGCTATTAGTCAAGTCGTGATTGCGAAAATAATACAAAAATTGCATATAATGATAACACTTCTTATACCTGTTTACTGGCAGTCAAAAAAACGCGCAACTTTTCGTAGAATTGTTTTTTTTAATTGCGTATTATTTAGTTTCTCTGTAATTCTGTAACGATCTAAAACAGGGTACAGTTTCATGCCATATTAATTTACCTTTCGTCACTAGTCGCTTTCAATCAATGAAATCATTTTATATATCCACTGTTTTCCATTAAATCAAATATTCCAAGTTGGCACCAATGTCTTTTATAACGTTTATTATTAAGTCTATTATTGTGACACAAGAAACCGGATTCGCTTTGGCCGAGCGATCATATTATATCTAGCTTGGAAACAACTCTGTGAGAGTTCCCTGTTGCCTAATGCATTTTATACTTAAAGCAATAATAGTTTACCGATGGATCAGCCTCGTCGGAATTTTAATTTATTGATTTGTTAGTAAATAAAATGTATTATAATAAATAATTTTTATCTATTAACGAACTGAGTATTATTTGGTAACACCAGAGGGGGGTCCACTCCACAGTTCGGGTATGCTCATGAAGGGTCTACGGCTACTAGGTAACGGTAGAATGAGACGGCAATATATTTAGGCATAACCATATCCAGGAGAAAAAAACACGTAATCACGATCAGGAAACGTCCTTTACGTTACGAAATTTACGTATACAAAATACATGGGCTTATTTATAACACAGAAGAATCTGTTTACTTTTGTTTTAATTAAAGACCTAACAGCAAGGTACATGTTTTTTAAAACGACTCTGTAATGTGCTCGAACCGCCGTCGTTTATCAGAGGTTTATATTATTTCTAAGTAGGTCCCAAATCAGATTCCCGGGCTAATCTAATCAATGCAACATATTTGATAATGATTGAATTTTATGAAGCCGATCCTTGAAGAGGCCAATAACTTCCCTCATGTTAAAGTTTTCAATAACCACACACAACATCGCAAGATCCAAATAGTCTCAAGCTTTACTTTTGTCTCAAAACTTTCACATGCCATGACGGCCAAATGTATCAAGGATCAAATGATTTCATCATGTCGTTTTGTGAATAAATGACTTTGAACTTTGAAAAGGCATCCTTCGTTCAGTTGTGTTTAGATTCAAGCAATGAGGAAGCCTGGCGTACAGATGACAAAATTAATTGAAGCGATGAAAAGGTAAATGCTACTTGTGACTACTTATTCGTCTTTTTACTAGTGTAAAATTTAACACTGTGGCAATGTAATCATTTAGAGAAACTACATTGCAGTAGAAAATTCAATAAAGCCATAGGTAGCATTGTGTGTTAGTCTGAAGAAAACAGACTAATAAAAGTTTATTTCCATGTTTTATAGTCAGTTATATTCGCATACTTATATTAGTCTAATAAGGTTAGGAAATCACCTCGGAATTCGAGATACCCAGCTGGAAGTTTTGTAAATATTTGCATATTGAGGCCCTAAAAGTTGTCTCAAAACCTACATATTCTAGGGTGTGAGCGACTATTAAATTTCAAGGTCAAAAGTCACAAAAATCTGTTTTTTGCGCTTCTTTTGTAAATATCTCATTTCCTATGGATTTTTGCTATTTGTGTTTCTTATCAATATTGTAGAATACAAAATTCTCTACAAGTTTTGTTTTTTATTTTTTTTATACGGTGAACCGTTTTCGAGATATAGGTCGGAGAGCGCGCGGTCACAGCATCACTTAAGGCCTTGGGTACTTCGATGGCCAAAACGACACAGATATTGTAAAACTTCAAAATGCTGCAGAAGTTGATGGTCGGGGGCACGGCCGTGCCCCCACCAAGTCGAGCGCGAAGAAAGCACTGCCGTACCATCCTTTACTGGATCCATTTCGCCGCGTTTTCAGGCACCTATTTGAGCACTTCTGGATAAGACCAGAACGCTGAAATTTTTGTCATCTAGTAAGCTATAATTACATACTTAAAATCCAAAATTTCAAATCAGCAGGTCATTTAGTACCGAAGTTAAACGAAAGCAAAGTTTCGCATTTTCGACACTCACTCACTCACTCATGATCATCAAAATAGAACTAGTACCTACTTCCCATAAACTCACAAAGCTGAAATTTGGTACAGAATTAGAGATTAATGACTACATAAAGGGAAAAATATAAAAACTGGGATAATTGAAGATCTGGAGTACCTGGTGACCCTGATTAGAAAGCACTAGAGCCTAACCAAACTACTGTCGAAATCGACATACCTCCTTTACAAAAAATATTGAACTTAGTGGGTCACCTCATTTTACGTCAAAAATCGAAAACTAGCTGGTCTGATACATAGAAAAAAATCAACTTTAATTGCAAAAATCCAGCGTAGAGGGACACATCTTCTAATTTACGCCAAAAAACGAAGACAGTCAGCAGCCAACCCAAAGCCACATTGATTTAATTAATCAAATATTTATAATCATTGATCTATCGATAGTTCATCAAGTGTATAATGGCGCGTTTTCGATCGGAGACCGGTCGACCCAAAGTGATGTTATGACCGCGCGCTCTCCGCCCTCTATCTCGAAATCGGTTCACCGTATAAAAAAAATAAAAAACAAAACTTGTAGAGAATTTTGTATTCTACAATATTGATAAGAAACACAAATAGCAAAAATCCATAGGAAATGAGATATTTACAAAAGAAGCGCAAAAAACAGATTTTTGTGACTTTTGACCTTGAAATTTAATAGTCGCTCACACCCTAGAATATGTAGGTTTTGAGACAACTTTTAGGGCCTCAATATGCAAATATTTACAAAACTTCCAGCTGGGTATCTCGAAATTCCGAGGTTCTTACTTTAATTAACCTTATTTTATTAGGCTATATGTATGATTCTACAATAGATAACAGTGATTTTTTTGGTTCTTAATTTTTATTCTTTCTTCAAGGCACCACGTTCCAGGGGACGAAGCTATCTTTAGCAGGCTGGTCGAGCTGAAAAAAAAACCGTTTGATCTTACTAAGTATCTACATAAAAAAACAATTATGTGGATTTCGAACCTTTAATTTCAACGACATAAATTACGCTCATCAAAAAACTAAAGGCAAGTAGACTAACTAAAATGAAGGATTTTTCAAAACAAACCTAACCAGTCAAAAAAGACAAGTTTACGAAATTAGACACCTGACAACTATAAAACATCTTCATAGAGTTTAATTGACACTCCCTGAGCTGAGGAAGACTGAAAATGTGTGGAATACCTTCTTTGTGATATGGTCTTCGCAAGCCATGCGAATACGCGCCGATGTGGCGGGGGCATCCATGTAAAACTCAGCCGGGACGCCAGCGTCCACTCGCGCTGCACTGATCGCCTCCTTGATCGCGAAGAACACCGAAGAGGCCAGGAACAAAGGCGGCTCGCCCACAGCCTGGAAAATCATCACCAAGTTGATAAAAGATGGATAATTTTAACATAATTTATAATAATAATGAAAAAAAATGGATGGATAATTTTTTCCCGTGTGGTGCCGGGTTAGAATAGCACCTCCCCCTTTCTTCCCGTGGGTGTCGTAAGAGTCGAATCTGGGAAAGGGTTATTGTATTGTGGGCGATGGGCTAGCAACCTGCCACTGCAATATCACGTTTAACCATCTGGATACCCTGAAATTGCTAGATGTGGCACTGAATTCTTGAATTCATGTGCTCTGCCTACCCCTCTTGGGAATACAGGCGTGATGTATGTATGTATGTATGTAATTTTAACATTATCAGAGTACAAAGCCAAGTACCTACCTTTGAAGAATACACCGCTCGAGGATTCGGTGCTCCCTTCAACAACGACACGTTAAACTCCTGCGGAATGTCACCAAATCCAGGTATTTTATATGCCCCAGGACCTCGAGAGAACAACGTTCCGTTCGGTGAGTAAATCAACTCTTCAATCGTGAACAGTCCCTGGCCTTGCACGAACCCGCCTTCGATCTGCCCAATGTCAATTGCAGGGTTTATACTCTCGCCCAAATCCATGACGATATCTGTCCTAATCACCTGATGGTCCCCGCTAAGGCAATCGATTTCAACTTCGGAGCAAGCGACTCCGTATGTAAAGTAATTGAAAGGTACGCCTTCGTTCTTTTTGAAATCGTATCCTATTCCCGGTGTGGCGTGGAACCCAGTGGCTGATAAGCTGACTCTGTCCAAATAAGCTGCGAGGACCCAGTTCTCCCATTTGCCTTCAGGATTCTTCTCTTTGTAGGGCTGGAGGCGTTTCATTAGCTTTTCGCACGCCTCCAGCACTGCCATCCCGTTAAGATCCGAGCCCGCACTAGCAGCAGTAGCGGACGTGTTCGGTACCTTATCGGTAGCCGTTTCACTGATATGTATTTTGGATATGTCAATGCCGAGAGCCCGTGAAGTTACTTGGATCATTTTTGTATGCAGGCCCTGGCCCATCTCAGTACCTCCGTGGGAGAGGAGCACTGACCCATCTACATACACTATGAGCAGAGCACCAGCTTGATTTAGTAGCTTTTCGGTAAAAGCAATACCGAATTTCGTAGGAATTATGGCCATGCCACGCTTCCTCCAGCGATGTTGTCTGCAACATTCCACAACAAGCAGGTAAGTCTAAGAATGATGTAAACAAATAGATTTAGAAAATGTATTGATGAGTATTTTATACTTACTTGTTAAAGTTTTGAATGTTCACTTTTCTTTCTGCGAAATTGCTTTTTTCAACACACTCATCCCAACATCTTTGCAATGTGCAGTGCGTCAGGGTTTGACCGTAGTGCGTCACATGATTTTCTTGATATAGATTTAGTCTGCTTATTTCCTCCACGCTTTTCCCAACTTTAGCTGCGACGTCTCTGATCATGTTCTCTGCTCCAAACATTCCTTGAGGACCTCCAAAACCTCGGAAAGCCGTATTTGATGGCAGGTTGGTTCGGCAGATATTTGCAGTTACTTCAACGTTTGGGATGTAATACGCGTTTTCGTAGTGGAACATAGCTCTTTCAACGACCTATAAAATAAAAATATTACGAATACTGTTAACAGTTTCTAATGATGGAATTTTAATGTCAAATACTTACTGGTCCTGAAAGATCAATTGAGTATCCGCCGTTGTTGTAAATGTTTACAATAGCGCCCATAACACGACCTTCTTTCGTTGCTGCGACTTTGTATTTGATCAGGAATGGATGTCTTGTGCCGGTCATCATCATGTCTTCGTCCCGGTCGAGCATGCAGCGCACAGGTCTTTGAAGTTTGTGTGCTGCAAGGGCCACGGGTAGCGCTACCAGCATACCTCGGGATTCTTTGCCTCCGAAACCGCCACCCATTCGCTTCACGCGGCATGCAATTCTATTCATAGGAACGTGTATGACGTGGCTCACAAGTTTCTGAAATCAGATAGATTTTTATGAGGTATAGATATAGTGTATTGAATTATTAAGTCCGAAAAAATCTCTGAAATTTATACCTACAGCTATTTCAGAAGGATGTTGGCTTGAACAAAATATTTCAAGTTCGTCGTCTTCTTTCTTGGGAACTGCAAATGCAGCATGTGTTTCTAAATAAAAGTGTTCTTGCCCGCCCATGCGGCATTGGCCTTCGATAATAATATTATTTTCGTCCTCCATCACACTTTTAACGTCTCCTCTGCGAATCGTTTTTGGAAACTGGGGATAGAATGAGTTCTTTTCAATAGCGTCCTCCATAGTTACTATTATCGGATGTATTTCCTCATATTCTACTTTCACTTTCCTTGCAGCAGCTTGGGCTGTTACTTGATCTTCTGCTACAATAACACCAATAGTTTGACCTTGGCTCAGAACTTTTTCACTGGCGAACATTTCCTCGTCGTGGAATATTGGCCCTATTGCATTCTGATCAGGAGTCAAATCTTTTGCTGAAAAGAAAGCTACGACGCCTGGTTCTTTTAATGCATCAGTGGGGTCTACAGACAGTAACTTAGCATGCGCTTTTGAACTAAGCACAAACGCTAAGTAAAGTTCACCTTCTGCGTACGGCATATCGTCACAATAAATTGCTTCTCCCGCTGCTTGTTTATAAGCTGACATGTGTGTTATTGGTCGACCCACAGCATCACTTTTAACTTGCTTGTCACCAATAAGCTCAAAGTACTGAGCACTTTTCGGTAAAATACCGTGAAATTGCTCACCACCGCTGCTGTGGTACGGTATGATAAGTTCTTCGTGTAAATAATCTTTCGTTATTTCTTTACCTATTGATAAATATGCTTTAAAGAATAAACTCATTGTTAGAGCGCGCCTAAACTGGATATTGCCTCCTGGGGCTGAAGGTTGCAATGGAAGCTCCTCGATCATATGCGAAAAAGCTTTTTCGAGCATTTCTTCATTCCACTTCTGTCCGTTCAGAGATTGACTGGTCTTTGTAGCTATCTTTGTGACTGGAGCCATGCCTCCAAAAGCTATGTTCATATTTTTGATGATGTTTGAAGCTTCTTCGAATTCCACATTTATAGCAGCTGTTACTATAGATATATCGTCTTCTCGTCTTTTGGCCTGTTTGTACGCTTTTACATACTGATACCTTGTAGAGTATGGGATTTCGATGGACAGAAGTATTTCATTGGGCTTCACAACATTTTTTCGATAGCCAGTGAAAAAAGTCTCATCCATTAGCACTGAACGATGACCTCCTTCTTTACTCAATAGATTGAGCTTTACTTTCAAAGACATCAATATAGGATTAAGATCTGAAATAGGGCTCCCAGTCATAATATTGCCACCAATAGCTGCTACATTTCGTATCTGTTTGCCTGCAAACCAATTCAACATATTCACGATAGCTTTCAATGTCCTTGTCTTGTATTTAGGGAGCAGATTCATTGATTTTCTGAATGTATTTTCTATTTCCATTAAAGTTACTGCAGCTCCTACGGTAAATCCTTCGTCTGTTTCGACTATTGCAGTCATTTCTGGTACACAGTTGGGCATTATTATAACCGGATACACAAAATGTTTAAACTTTACCTCAACTCCTACCTCTGTATTTCCAACGACAATTTTAGCATCAGGAAACTGTTCTTTCAATTTCAATATTGAACCTAATGTTGTAGGGCGGTACCATTTTGCTCGTTCACCTCGAAATACTAGGAACTGATCGTCATAAACCGAAGATAACTTTAGCTCCGGCGGGAAGATGGGTTCTTGACTACTATCGTAGGGCAAGAAACTTGATCTGTCGAATATATGCTCAGTTTCGCTTTTATCTTCTCCGTTTGCTTTATTTTTACAGCAGTCTTTACCCATGGCGCATACTTCGTTAGAGCCATTCGCGGTTCCGTTTGATGTTCCATTTGTCGTGCCGTTTGTAACGCGATGGGTTTCCCAGTCTTCTAAGAAAGTCTTGTATCCTTCTATAATGGCTCGGTAACCGGTACATCTGCAGAGATTGCCTTGAAATGCGACTTCCATGTCTGAATATTTGATGGAAGTAGATGTCCTTAGCAGAGAATACATGGACATGACGATACCCGGTGTGCAGAAACCACACTGGGAACCATGGGCCTTGGCGATTCTCTCTTGTACGGGGTGCAGCTTGGTTTTAGTATTGCCAATGCCTTCCACCGTTGTTACTGCAAGACCATGCATTGCGCATAATGGAGCCAAACAAGCATTAACAGCTAAATGACTGGTAACATAGTTAAGGAACGATGTCAGTTTTTCATATGAAAACTGTTTTATTATTAACTTCTAAAGGTTTATCTGTAACGTGGTTACAACAACACATAGTGCAGTCTTTGAAGCATTACTGCTCCGAATTTTTTTACTGTGAACCGAATTGCATACAATTTTGGAATTAGGTTCATCTT
>BHDV01010322.1:97311-111412 GCA_005406045.1 Adoxophyes honmai
TTCCAAAATTGTATGCAATTCGGTTCACAGTAAAAAAATTCGGAGGTAAGACCATATTTTTCGCTTCAATGACTGCACTAACAGTGGTAACAAAGTTGATGTTTCTACCTGTGATAAGGATTGTCACAAATTTTGTACCATCATTATAGATATCTGTAATATTAACTTATCGGTAGATTTTACTGCACGTAATATCAAGTAGGTATTTTGTACAAAGACAACCCTAAAAGTTTCCTTAAAATTTTAATCCCTAACAAAGGTAATCCACATTGCAAATTGATCATCACGAAAATTATAAATGCAAAAAAACTCGGTCTATGCTATATTGTGTTTATGCTGACACGCGTAGTTACAGTATGATTACGTCATACCCGTTTTGATCCACTTACATTTCTAGCAATACTTTAGCACATTTTGAAAATTAGCTTCATGCGTATATTTTAGGCGAAAACCTTAAGACCTAAAAATATACTAAAAGTGAAATGTTTTTGTCTATGTAGCGTTTTATGGCCTACTCCATTTGGGAATACAGGCGTGATGTATGGTGTGTAAGAGACTCCAATAGAGATCTCTCTCCAGGCAGATGTTTTGTCTGGGGACCGAAGTCCACAGAGAGAAATTTGGAAGTTGTATTTATGCAACCGATCATCAAAAGTTCGTTGGCGCGATGTAGGATATTAAATAAAAAGGATACACGACTCGTTTCTCGGCGCGGTTGTACTTGGACACCATGACAGTGCACGCGCCGCAGCCGCCCTCTGCGCAGCCGAGCTTCGTCCCCGTGAGGCGCAGGCGCCGCCGCAGGTACCACAGCAGCGTCCATTCCGGGTCGGGGCTCGGCTCCACCACCTGGAACCAGAGGGCTGAGCTTAAGAACATGGATACTTCTGCTACTTGAGACAAAATAGGTACGTACTACTACTATCCTGGTACTTGAGGCACCAAATAGATACGTACAGTCGCCAGCACCAATATCTGATGAAATAAAGCTGCGTAAATATCTGATACGACTCTATTACTGGAGACAGAAGGACGTATCAGATATTTTTTGTTCATCAGTGTTAATATCTGCAACGGCGGAGAGCGTAAAAATATCTGATACGTCCTTCTGTCCCCAGTAATAGAGTCGTATCAGATATTTATGCAGCTTAATTTCATCAGATATTGGTGCTGGTGACTGTACTACGTACAGAAGGTCAACGCTCGAACTTGTTTAGGGCCCGCGCCCACTTATCGTCTTTCGAGCGTCGTCGTCTCGGGAACGCCCGCGCAGCGCCGACTCAACGTTTAAGTTACGGCGACGCAACGTTAGTAGCGTCTTTCGAACGTCAGCGTCTCGTTAACGCCTTCGCAGCGTCGGCGCGGCGTCCGCACAGACGCATTGATGCCGCACCGACGCTGCATTGTTTTAAATTTTCGTGATTCTAACTTATGTTTATTACTAAGCGGGAATCAATCAAGTATATGTAAGTACCTAAATAGGTATGTTTTTATTACCGCGACGTTTCGGCCGTGGTCACGAGTAGACTCGAATCGACAGGTCAGGTCGTGGTCAAGTAGACAGTCTACTCGTGACCACGTTTGTTGTAACGCCGCCGAAACGTCGAGGCAAGATCATTAAAACAGTGTTATTGTGCGCCATAGAAGATGTATTTTTCGTGTCATAAGGTTGATTTCTAAACCAGTTAAATCTATTGCGAGCAACTATGTACATGTCAGACAGCACAGTTGGCTCAATATGTACGAGTATGATGTTATTTTCCTGCTCAAATGATTTGCATGGGTGAATGGGCAATGGTCTAAAAGTGTATTGTGGCAACCAACCGAGTCGCAGGTAAGTACTAATTAAGTATAGATGTAACTGATACCGGTACCTCAGTATTATGATGTTATAACTTCAATATCTAAGTAACGACTTAGTTAAATATCTTTGAAGATAGATTAAGTACCTACCCATTTTATTAGTTGCATTGCATACCTGCCTAGGCTTCTACTACATACTTACAGTCTAAATAGTGCAGTCAATGAAGCGAAAAATATGGTCTTACCTCCGAATTTTTTTACTGTGAACCGAATTGCATACAATTTTGGAATTAGGCTCATCTTACCCTTAACTTCAAAAGTGAAAATGATCTGAACTCCGCCTATTATTTTTAAGGGGTGTAAACAACCCCTTAATGGAAAAATTGTCATTGAGCCATTTTATCGCTAGAAAACATGTCTAATAGTAAGTGGTGAAATTGTAAAGTATTTTCTAACATAATTACCTCATATTAAAATCATTTTCAACCCCTTGAAAATCTTACAACCCTTGCAAACAACCCCTAAATTGAAAAAATCACAAAAAATACTTTACTATGATATAAAAAGATGTAAGTATAGAGTAAGTAATATTTTATATTCTCTATAATAATTATCAAATTTTTAACCCCCTTTCAACCCTTGAAAACTACCCCTTGATAAAGAATTTCAAGCGTTTAGATTTTTCATACAACGGGATTTTCCCGTCAATTCCCGTCCCCGTGGGAATTTCGCAATATCCCGTTGCATCTAAGCTTTAAGTTTACTAAGGTACCTGCATACCAAATTTCAAGCGTCTAACTTAAGCGGTTTTTGATTTTTCATACAACGGGATTTTCCCGTTAACTCATGTTCCCGTGAGAATTTCGCAATATCCCGTTGTAACTAAGCTTCAAGTTTATTAAGGTACCTGCATGCCAAATTTCAAGCGTCTAACTTAAGCGGTTTAGATTTTTCATACAACGGGGTTTTCCCGGTAATTCCCGTTCCCGTGGGAATTTCGGGAATTCCTTTCTTAGTGCACCTCTACGGTACCTAAGCTACGTCCCTTCTAAATTTCAAGTGCCTACGTTTAGCCGTTTAGGCTGTGCGTTGATTTTTTTAAATTTAAAATTTAGTTTTTTTTTAATCGTGACTTTTTTGAAAAATATGTGTCCTGAAGCAGCCAAACTGATACTATCTATCAAACTCTTCATAATAAAGTTAATTCTAGGCGGAATACGATTAATTTTAATTTTGGTGGAAATGGCACTTATGAAACCCATTGATTTAAAAGAAAAAAACATTAGATGCTCCCCTTATTTGTAATACAGCTCACTTATTTTACGTGCAAAAGACTTTTAATAGTGCTCATTTTAAAGCTTATTTCAAGCACTACAAAACCCTTTTGTATTAGAATGCATAAAATGCATCTGCTCGCCGCTAGATGGCATTGACCACATCGATTAAATTTCAGACAAAATAAAAAACGGCTTTGATCTTTAATATCTAGCTAAATATTGCACTTAGAATACTTTATAAAAAACCAAATTGTTCATTGTTTTACCTGCTACAATTTTGTTCTTTATAAAATTTTCGATAAAACGTATATTTTTGGAGATATTTGCAAAAAACCGATGAAAAACGTGAAATAATTGCGAATTTTCAATTGCCAATAACTTGAAAAGTATTGGATTTTTTGAAAAACTTTATAGATGATTTTAGCTTAAAATTAGGCCTTCTATCGATATCCGAGGTTATTTTGCAAAAAAAAAAATTCACCCCCGAGAAGGGGTGGCAACCACCCCCAGGGTGGTTGCGGAGTTCAAATCATTTTCACTTTTGAAGTTAAGGGTAAGATGAACCTAATTCCAAAAGTGTATGCAATTCGGTTCACAGTAAAAAAATTCAGAGCAGTAATGCTTCATTGACTGCACTAAAATAAGTATTTTCCGTTTTGTGTTTAGGTGTCAACTTAACTAATAAAAATACGGTAATTCAATTCGGTAGGGACTTGCACCAATACGATATACCTCCACGTATATAACGGTATATTTAAAAAATAAGAGTTACTTAACTGATCTTTTGAAATTTGCATTGATACACCTATGTATTATAATGCTAGCGGTCACTAATGGCGGTGAAATTTTCCCATAGAAATCGTTCACGCCGTGGCCAGGTAATTGTCTGATCGCTGTATTCTCTTTGACTGTATACTGTTATGTTAATGGTAGACGAGCGTATACATACATATTCTCACGCCTGTATTCCCAAGAGGGGTAGGCAGAGCACATGAATTCGAAATTCCAGTGCCACGTTTAGCAATTTCAGGGTTACCAGATGGTTAAACGTGATATTGTAGTGACAGGTTGCTAGCCCATCGCCTACAATGCACTAACCCTTTCCCAGAGTCGACTCTTACGACACCCACGGGAAGAAAGGGGGAGGTGCTATTCTACCCCGGCACCACACGGGCAGGGCCAGGGTAGGTATACATAGAATGCAAATTAAGTAGGTACTAGGCATTAGTCAGCCTTTAGTCCAATAGAAAAAGGGTTCCACTGAATTATTGGTCGACTACTCAATAGTTTGTAGAAAGAACCTCTTAGCCCCATCTGCATTCAGAAAACTTGGCAGATTAAAAAAAAATAGACAATCTTCATCACCTGTTACCTATGTGCTAGGTGTTCAGTAAACAGGCCCTATATACCTATCTGGATCCCTAACGTTTTTTGACCTATTTTTACATTCCCTAACGTTTCATGTCATAATGATAATTTGTTCTAAACACTCATAATATCTTTAGTTTTCCTAAACAAACCCAACCTATTTGTTTCACAATATATTTTTCATTGTGGAAAATGATTGTTATTGCAATAGAGCGTTAGGGCTAATGACCATTAGGACGAAACAGTTCAGGCAAATTATTTTAGGACAAACTATGTTAGGGATCTCGAGAAAGACCCTAGTAAACAATTTTGGCCTCGATAATGGCGGAATCATCGGTACTCTACTGTTAGTACCTACCGCTAATTATTTCTAAAATTGAGATAAACATGTGACCCGTTCGACATTTTCCACTCCAGATAATATTTCTTGTCCACCTTGATCTAGATAACATTATATCGTACATAAACAATTTCGTTCCACACTTACGAATACTTTACACCTTCTAGTTCACTGAGTATTAAGCATTAACCGATATAATTTCCTGAACATTAAGTACTAAGTAATAACTTCATCATTTTTTATTTAAAACCATTACCAAGCGATGCGAGTGTGAAGGTGAATTAAAATATGTAAATTGAATAAATAATCAATCTTGATTTATCTGCTAACAGTTTTTCATCCTCACGCCTAATTTCAAATTTCACATATTTTGTCAATCGCTTGAAGATCGGCAGGAAGAAATCCCTTAAGGGATATGTTCGCTTTTGTACTTGTGTTTTATTTTGTGCTTATTTTTTTTCATGTTTATTTGTTAAATTAAAGATTTATATACATAATAATATGGACTGTTAGTTGTATTTTACGATGCATTTTTTCATTAAAGAGGCATTTTTGGACTTATCTCAAAAGATTGAAATACAAAACAAAACTGTCCATGGAGAATTTTTGTTTAACAACACGCCCGATTATTTTTAGGAAAAGGCCGTTTTGCAGGATTTCGTTTCGGACGGTGAAATTAATTTAGGGTCTCTAGAGGTCACGTTATAAAAATATCAAAAATTCACATATTAATAAAATTGGTTCGGCATGCACATTATTATCACCGCTATTTTTGATGCATGAAATAACATTAGGTTCTTATTAGTAGAAATTAGTTAGGAAAACAAACCACCTTATAAGTAGGAATGTAAAATTAGTCGCAACATCCATACAGAAGCCGTCATACTTGTTTTGATTGCTTCGCTGTCAGCGGCGGGTCAGTATTATCAGGGTCACTCGCGAGGGAACATTCCTCTTGAACTGCTCACCAAATATATACATCTAGTAGTAAACAAGATAGAAACAAAGTAGGTCCATAGATAGATTTGTTGATTACTCTCTGGTACAATTGTAAGAAATCTGTGATCTGCCCTCCCCATTTGATTTTTTCCGGAACAATAAGTACATTAGCGTAGGTATCTCCAAACGAAATTAGGCCACTTTTGGAAAACGATCAGCTTCACCCATGTCTACTGAGGCCCGTTTCTCAAAACAAGTTAATGTAATATTTTTGATGTTTCATCTCATGCTTTGTGTGAGAATAGAAGGAGAGGACACTAGTAATAATTGGATTAAAGTCCTTCGCGAAACGGTCCCCTGCAGGCAAGAAGCGAAGATCTAACTCACATAGGTACATACATCACACCTGTATTCCCAAACGGGGTAGGCAGAGCATAAGAAACGTTACATAGTCAAAACTGTGACAATTTCACGTTTTGTAAACACTTCTAGCAAATTTTTAGGTTTTAAATTAACAGTTGTACAATATTTACAGAATGCCAGTCTGTCGCGTAAAGGATATCTACGACACCTATTTATCCTTAGTCGCCACTTACGACATCCACGGAAGAAATGGAGATATGTTATTCTAGACCCGACACCAGAAGGATAACTCGGAAATGTTATTTACATACATACAATCACGCCTGGATTCCCAAACGGGGTAGGCAGAGCACACATAACGCTACAAAGACAAAACGATGACTGTTATTTAATTAGTGCAATTTAATGTTTCCTCTTTATCGTTCTGGCCTGACGCAATAAGACCCACAGACTTTAAGTTACTATTCACAGCGACGAAATAAGATAACATTGATATAATATTTGCGTAAATATAGCGGGGTTACTAGTCAACACGTGTAAACGGAATTTGATATTGCATTAGGTATAGGTTAGGTACGAGTATATGAAATTTGAGCTCCGGCTTGCTCGCCAAAATATGTAGTATCATGTTACTACCTATAAATACTACAATGCCGTCAAAATGTAATTCAGGTGACTAATGGGGTCGTTACACGTACCGAGTAGAGTGGCGAGAGAGTGTTCTCGGCCGAGTACTCGGTTCGTGTGTACTATTGTTTTCATAGAACACACGAACCGAGTACTCGGCCGAGAACACTCTCTCGCCACTCTACTCGGTACGTGTGATCAAGGCATAACCGTAGACAATAATTTAAATAAATTCTGATATCTACCAATTGTTTATCGGCGCATAAATTTTGTAATGTTTTAAACTTTCGCGATTCTCACTCATAATTATATGTACGCGGGACTTAAGTGCTTCAGTCAACTCGTGACCACGGTCGCTGTAACGCGGCCGAAACGTCGAGAAGGTAAATAAATAAAATCGCGATTAAGTCCCGCATAAATTTTGATCAGAAGCATTTTTTATGAATGGTATTTCTTTTCTGTTGCATTGATAACTGTCAGATTTAGGAGCCAGTTTTGCTAAGGGGGCGTCCATAAATTACGTGAGGTGTTTTTTTTTCAATTTTCTGACCCTCCCACCCCCTTTGGTGAGATGTCGTGAGATTTTATTCAACCCGAGGGGGTTGAAAAATCATCAAAGGTGGGGGAGGCCCCACCCCCCGAAATCTCACGTGAGATTTTTCAAAATGTTATTGTAAAAGAAAAAATAAAATGAAGATGTAACTTAAAAAAAAAACTTGAATTTTTCGTCGTTCGGATTGTTCGGATACACTCAAATGTAAAGCGCCATCTACATACCTACTCACTTCGGTTTTTAAGACCTTAGGCATCTTGATTAAATGGACCAAAATAGTAGTTTTTTGTTTGTTTGAAACAAGAATAAAATTGCGTGATATTTGCCGTGACCCCCGCTCCCCCCAACGTGAGATTAGATGAGATTTGACTCGACCCCCTCCCCCCCTAAAACACCTCACGTAATTTATGGACGCCCCCTAAAAAAAATGATCCATACTTAGGTACATATTATCAAACCGCGATCAGAGTACGATTGAGCGCATATGTCATTTATTAATTAAAACACGAAATCACTGATTAAAATAAATACTCTTCCTTGTCACTCTGTTAATATTAAACAATTGTTACATAATGTTTTGGTAAAAAGAAAGAAGTAAGCATTAACTTCAGTTTGCTATGATAAGCAAAAATAAGAAATGTTCCATTGTTTGTATAAGATACGTTTCACCTTTGTTCAAATAGATAACTAGGTAAAATTTATACCAACATTCGCTAAAGATTCGAGATTGCGGATAGAACGTTATTTGAACACCTCGTCTATGTATCTACAGGTACTTAGTCCCCGGCATTTAGCGTGGCAAGATTTTAAGTAGTTTTGAGCATCGCTTTTCCATTAAAACGCGAACTCACTCCTACTACTTGAAATCTTGCCAAGTCTGATTTTGGTGACTATTCCGTAAAGAAGCTGAAGACAAGCCAAGCGCGGTTGCAGCCGCAGATTTAGTAAAATGCCCATAACCTAACCTTTGCGAATTAAAACTATTAACTTTAACGCTACTTTATAAGCAAAACATCTTTCAAAAGAGACTGGCAATCGAATAAACAATGAAGTGGGTGTACCTAATAATTAATTAATTTTGATTGTTTAGATATTATTGATATTAAGATTAATTAGATACCAAGTTTTATTGAAATATTTGCACTTGTATCTTTAAGCTTACATTATACATTATACAAACCTACAATAATACATTCATGTTCAAAGTGGCTACAAAACGTAAGATAGCCATGGTTTTGGCTCTGTGACGTTATACGTGTGCTCAGCCTTCCCACATTTGGGAATACATGTGTGATGTATGTGTGTGCATGCCACTACAAAACTTAAAACATTTTGTCCTTTTAGGGTAGATTATATTAATTGATGTAGGTAAAGTTTGGGGTTAGGAGTTGACAAACTCCACACTTAGGTACCCATATTTGATTATTGTGCATTTGTGCAGTATTTATAACTTCTATAACTCTTGCTATCTGGACTCCCTCTCATCCAATAATAATGCAAGGTAAGTATAGCCTCAGCAAAAACTCGCGTGCTTGGCTCAACTTGCACATAATTAATTTCAACTTTGCCTTTTTGTCCTTGCATCTGACATTTACAAAAAGCGGAGTGTTGCTAGGACAATTTGCTCATTATTTTAACAATTGATCATTATTATGTGTAAAGTACGCAACTCAATTACGAATAAATCAATAATTGCATATGGTCTGACCAATGTTTTTGTAGAACGATGGTAAAATTACGTCTTCATTGGACATCATCCAAACTTAGAGACAAGGAAAACTAGGCAAGACAAAAAAGTGAAATAAACCTAACAAACCCTTAGCTAACTGTGAGCTGTGGCATAATATGCTTCATATTTGTTTTATGAACCGCATTTATTACAACCGAAAAAACCAAGCGCGGCCAAATATTTTTTATAGGACCTGCTGTAGGTATTTCATTCTATCGATAGATACCAGAGGACAATACGGAAGAGATGCATAATTATTTCTATTGTTTCTCCTCTTTCATTGCGGAACACGTCGTGATATTCCATAGAATTTTGACGCCGATTGGCGTCTGCGCCAATGTATGGGTTAAATTGTGAAAAATATCGTTAGGTATATTGTACTGCTGTTATAAATAGACAAGTGATAGAAGTAGAACTGCGAAAACCTAACTGGATTATTCTCAAAGAAACGTAAATTGTATCTACTTAAGGAAACAGTGTAGTCGTGCAGTAAGTATTTACTGTTGCAGTTAAATAGATAGCAGCTAACGTCAATATGCAGTAATTAAAAAATAAAAGACTAATTTATTACTTTCTTTCATCAGCATTATTTTATGCTTTTTAAGAGGGCGCACACATTTTTTACGAACGTAATATAAGATCAGGTGGGGGAAGAGAAACTCAGGGGCAGGGCAGGGGTAAGAGGCACCACAGACCATAACTCGTCGAGTTATGAGTGATTATGGTCTGTAGAGCCCTCTTATCCCTGCGTTTCTCTTCCCCCACCAGACCTTAGTGGTTTTGGACCAATGTTTAAAAAATCGTGAAATGTAAACTAACTCATATTTAGCCATGAAAAAAATATGGTTAGACTAAACATATTCTGTAAATTTACAATAAAATTGTTTCATTTGTAATTACATTAAAATCAATGAGAAAAAAAATAAAGTAATGGTTCAACTTTCAAATTATGTAAAATGATATTTGAATAATAAAAATCAATAATTTGATTCATGTTAATCCGTTAATCCCCAGTAGACTATATTGTCTATCAGATAATAACAAGTTTATATCGTTTATGGTAAATTTTAATGGCAAATTTTCAAGTGAAAGACAGCTCTGACGCGTATTTTTGTGAAAACCCTTCAACAAATTGGCTAAGTAAAAGAAATCTGTGTTGCTAATAAAATATTTTTTTTTCCGTTAATCCCTAGAAAAAGAGTTTATTTATATGTTACAGTAGTTTTTCTTTAAAAACTTAAGGATTTATAGCTTTCTAAAGCATTGGAAAAACATCAAAATCACCGAATTTTGTGTGCACGCTCTTAATGTCTTTGTCGCAAATATGTACCTACCTATCTCCAGAATAGATTAGAGTTAAAAAAATTAAAAAAAATCATCTAGTACCTATTTAGTTAGTACATTCTTCTACAAAACCACGCATTGCAGTATATAAATAATTCAATTCATCACCACTGGACCCATGGGGGCCGACGAGATTTAAGTAGAAGTTTAGCTTATGCCGCTCTAACAGTTCAAGAATTCGTTTAATAGCCAATTAATCAGTTATTCAACACTCACCTTCTTCCCATTGACATAGAATACGAGCTCGGTTTCAACATCAGTAGTCTCTTCGTCTACGTTTAGTAATCCCATGGTTGTATGGGCATTTACGGCTTCAGTTCGTAAAAAAAGCGATAGACAAATACATACGTCTAACGCAACCGGGCGTTGAAAATCGACTGACGATTCGATTACGAAACACCAGGCAGGATAAAATGATAAATTACCGGCCAGCAGTAAATGTTGCCTCGAGAGATGCGCAAGCGACTGGCGCAAACAACAATTTCATGTCTACCTACTTGTCAATGCCTTGCAAGCACATGTAGTTATCAGGCACTTGTGTTATCTCTTTTGTTTCATTTATAAACACATGATAACGGAATCGTCTCTGAAAGTGAAGGATAGGCGGACAGCGTCTCTTTGCTGGTGGTGCGTACCTAGTTAAACATTTTGTTTAGGTTGTTTATTACGTTAACTATTTGTTTTATGCCTATACCTATTTAAATGTTTTTTCTATAGAGGAGGGAATGAATAAAGAGAGTTTTTAAAATAGGTCGCTATTTTAGATTCATGTTGTTGTCACTGGTTTGTAATCCAGGTCTTGGACGATGTCCGTGGGGTCTGTGTTCGACGGAAGGCCTCGCACCGCGATTTTGCTACGTAGCTCTAGGTACGCACTCCGCTAGTCACATCGGATCCGAGAAACTCGCTCTCCGTCAATCAAGGTGGATCATCAACGCTCGCCAACGCGGCTCGAGCTTACAACTAGCCCTTGCAATCTCCCACTGCACTGCGATGTTTCACCGATCTCCGGTATAAAAGGGGGGCTGATGTAGCGCTCCAGTGCCGCATGCGTCGAATAGCCGAACTAAACGATCCTACATCGCGCTAACGAAGTTTCGACGTATGGTTGCAGAAATACAACTTCCAACTTCCTCTGTGTGGACTTCGGTCCCCAGGCATAACATCTGCCTGGAGAGAGATCTCTCTATTGGAGTCATTCCCACAGGCACTGTGGTTATATTGTTTGATTTCATGAATTCATCTATATCACCTATAGTATGGAAACGCCAGTCGAGTAAGGCGGCACTAATAATCAATTTAGGTAACGGAACCGTATGATCTGGTTTCAGTATTCTGGATTCATCATCATCTACCATTCATTCCCTGAGTCTTGTTTGTTTACACCCTCTTCAATGCACTGACCAAGATCTTCAATACCAATAGAATAGATCTTCAATATAATTCGTAAAACAGCGACGTGTTGCAACGGATATGAAAAAATAACCGGCACGGGCTGCAAAACAAGAGTAGGGACGCAAGGTTAGGGATACCCTGCCACGCCGATGTCGCGCCGATGGCGCCACATCGGCGGCGACGGCGCGAACTTTTCATCGGCGGCGGCGGCGGCGCGCCGGCGCGGCGCTCATATCTATTTGTCATAAAGGGTGAGTACTATTAAATTGTCGCCAACATTTTCCGAATTTTTTTTTTCGGACTCGCAACCTCTTTGACTAAACTTTTCATATTTCAAATTTAGAACGTTTTTGCGTGTTTTACTGTTGAAGTTCACATTCAGTTGTTTTTATCTGTCAAGATGTCGTCAAATGAAAAAAGCGTTCGTGAATTAATTATGCGAGAATTTTCAATAAATCCCAATATGTCGACTTTGGATCTAGCGAAATCGTGCAATACAAGTCGTAGAACAGTGCAAAGGACCCTGAAAAAACTAAAAAAAGATGGAACTGTAGAAAGAAAGCAGCGAGAAGGCCATTCTACAAGGAAACGGAACAAAATATTGGATTCAAAGGTGTGTAAACTGTTTGATCAGAATCCGGCAATCTCTTCTCGAGATGAGTCAAAAAAATTTGGTACTTGTCAAAGTAATGTACAAAAAATTAAAAAAACGTATGGTATTTGTACTTACAAGAAGCAAAAAGCCCCAAAAAGAGCTGTAGAACAGTATAATCGAGCAACAAGACGGTCTAGATTATTGTACACCTTGTTGGTTCAAAACACGGGTTGCCTAATTATTGATGACGAAACGTATGTGAAAGCTGATTTCAAATCGATACCTGGAAACCAGTACTTTTCTTCTCGCAACGCCTCGGGTCTACATGAATCTGAAAAAGTGATTCCAGTGGAAAAATTCGCCAAGAAGTTCCTCGTGTGGCAAGCGATATGCCAGTGCGGCATGAGAAGTTCGCCTTTTGTAACCACTGGCACAATAAACACGGATATTTATATATCGGAATGCTTAAAAAAACGATTATTGCCACTTGTAAAAAAACACACTTTATCGACATTGTTCTGGCCAGATTTGGCAAGTTGTCACTATTCGTCGCGAGCTTTGGAGTGGTACAATGAGAAATATGTCAATGTAGTGCCGAAGATTATGAATCCGCCAAATTGCCCAGAACTACGGCCGATAGAAAAATACTGGGCTAATATTAAAACAAAGTTGCGGAAAACATGCCTACCAGCCACATCACTGCCCGATTTTAAGAAAAAATGGTTAAAATGTACAAAACTGATCACAAATGAATCCGTGCAAAATTCTATGAGTCGCGTCAAGAGTAAAGTCCGAGAATTCTCTCGTCGTGCTCTGAAAAAACCTTAATTGTGTTAGCTGACCTATTTCATGTGTTAAACTATCTTATAATAAAAAAAAAATAGTTATTACAACATTATTTCATTTTGTAAGACTTCATTCAAATGGCGACAATTTAATAGTACTCACCCTTTACGTACCTAGTACGGACAGCTGCAGAGAAAGGTAACCCCCTAGCAATGAAACATTGTATGGGCGGGGGGTTACTTTTCTCTGCAGCTGACTGTACCTAGCTACTTATAAAAAGAATAAACTTCACGAGCTTATTCTTATTTGTACTGTGTATCTAACATTAAATTGACATAAGCGCATTAGATTTAACCAATACCTAGATCATAGATTGGCGCAAGTCGCCTTTAGGTAGGTACCATAAAACGTGGTGTTTAGGGACTGAACTGAACAATAAACTAACATTGGAACCCCTTACTTTTTCATTTTTACATTAAGATTCAGACTTAATTTCAATATGTAATAAGAAATCTGGTTGTTTAAGTTTAATTTAAGGTTTGTTTTATGATTTTAGGCAGTCAGTTCCATTTCTTTTAAACATAAACACAGAATAGTTTTCTATTTCAGGTGAGGTGGGGTTCCATGCTAAAGCGAGTTGTTATGCCCCATATTGACGATCACTCCGGGATGTGGGTTTTCCCTAAAACTCGATCAACCTGGTCCAATTTGATCGTCAATGGCGAATCGTCATCGTCACTCCGAGTGCGAACAACCAACGGAGCGACGCCGGGAGTTTTAGGAAAAACCTACATCCCGGAGTGATCGTCAATGGGGGCATTAAATTGTTTGAAGACAATTTTGGATTATTGAAACTATGGTTCCATTTGTCATAAGAATAATGTATACCTACCCACAGGAGCAGTGGAAATCCAAGGGGATTTAACCGCCCCCCTGTGGTGCCAATGAATATGAAGCTGGTATATCCTACCGTAACCCCCCC
>BHDV01010322.1:111443-130959 GCA_005406045.1 Adoxophyes honmai
CTAGGTATTTATCTTGTTACATTAAAACAAAATGTATATATATAAAAAGTTTATTATATTAGTATTTTATATCAGGAAACAAATTATGTGGACCTATGCCATTTCACAATCTGTAGACTTTAATGCTAGAAAAGTGTATAAAATTTCAGACTTAAGTATGAGTACCTGAGATAACTAATAAAATCATACGAGTTTCTAGCAAATTACATACAAGTAGGTACATAATTATTAATGTAGGTATCCGGTACATTAACCTTTGCAACTAAGTAGAACCTATGCATATATGGACTTGTAACATTATTCATTTCAGATAAAGACGTTGTAGACTTGAACACATCCCTTAATTATTTAAGCAACAATGTTCCATGGCTTGCCATTTCTCGTGATAGTCGGCTTCACCTGAAATTAAATAGTTTAAACGTTATTTGGGTAAGGCTCAAAAAAATTGTACATAGTTAAGGGCTTTAATAAAAACAAAAGTTAATTGATTCTTTTGTGTTACGACAATTACCCATACATTTTGTATAGGTAATTTTCGTTACACACGTGACGCGATCGTGATTTTGTTTTTATTAACCCTTAATTTATGTACAATTTTTTTGAGCCTTACCCATTTATCTATGTCTACTTTAAGTTTCATCCGGTATCAGGTTTAGAATACCTAACGTCCTTTCCAACTCATCCGTGGATGTCTTAAAAGGCTACCTAAAACAACAGGTTGCGGTTTATTTTAGGCGACAGGCTAGCATCCCGTCACTATAGTACCTACTTCTTCGTCACCCACAAAAGCGGCCAAGAGGGCGGTTGGGTTTTAGTGGGTATTCCTCCCCACTCGGGGGAGGTGAGTCCCACACTCCCCCTGGGTTGTCGTCGCGATGACGCGGAAAGGACTCAGGGGGGCCAGTGCGTAAATGCATTTCCCAGCCTCAAAAAAAAAAAAGTACCTACCTACTTCTTAACTTATAATTATAACATACTCAACCTACAATATACGCTGGAAGCCACTTCCAACGAAACGTGAAATAGTCATGAATTTGTCTATGTAGCGTTTCGAGTGCTCTATCTACACAATTTGGGAATACAGGCGTGATATCTGTATGTATGTAAGTACTTTAAGTTTGGAGATTACTTATTTTATTGAAGTGTTTATAGCAATTTTAATATTTCCTTGAATATTTGTTTTCAGGATTCAAATTAACCCCAGCAATGATATTGTCAACAGTATGCCAAAAATTATCACATGTGCTTGATATCTTTTTCAAAATTATTATTTTGACGAGGTTTTTGATAATCATGAAATTCCGTAACCTGATACTTAGCAGTGGAAATCTTCTAAATCTAATTAAGTACCTGTTGAGTAATTTCATCTTCACACGCCATCCTGATCCGAGCACAAGTAGCCGGCACGTCCAATACAAACTCCGGACTCACTCCTGCGTCCAGCCGAGCTGATCGGATAGCTTCCTTGATCGCGAAGAATATTGAGGCTGCCAGGAAAAGCGGAGGTTCGCCTACAGCCTGAAAACATCACGGTAAGGTTATTGTTTGCCTATGATTTTCCACAACTGGACAAAGACCTAATCTTCTCCTTCGATTTGTCTCTGGTTTGAGTAAAATGCCACCATCGAGCTGAAATCGATTCAGAGCATAGTGCCATCTCCTTCTAAGCCTGTGCCAGCTCCTAAGCTGGTCAAGTTATGAGAATATTTCAATCTATTGAGGAAGTTAGTACTTAAGTGTCTGTCAGCATTGGTGAGAAAAGAGATCAGCCTATTTTTCAACCCAGTGACCTCCTTTCAAATATCTCGCAAATCTCACGTCATCGTGTTGGCCTGGTCTTAACTGCACAGGCAAGGTTACTGCTATATTCACGCCAATGCTGGCAGGATAAACACTAATTTTGTCCAAATCTTAACCTACTCTACTTATTTCCAACACATGTATGTACATTCATAAAAGAAGTCAAGAAAAGTGTATCCAAACACACCTTAGAAGAATAAACAGCGCGTGGATTCGGTGCACCCTTCAGCAAGGAAACGTTGAACGTTTTTGGTATATCAGAAAACCCGGGTATCTTGTAAGCGCCTGGACCCCGCGACAAAACCTCACCAGTGGGTGAAAACATCATCTCTTCTATCGTAAAATATCCATATCCTTGAGTAAAGGCTCCCTCAATCTGCCCAATATCAATGGCTGGGTTCAAACTCTCTCCCAAATCCATAACAATGTCAGTTCTCAACACCTGATGGTCCCCAGTCAAACAATCGACTGTAACTTCGGAACATGCGACGCCGTACGTAAAATATTCGAACAAGTTTCCAGTATTAGTCTCTCTATTATATTCTATTTTTGGCGCGACGTAAAACCCTGTAGCGGATAACTGAACTCGATCGAAGTATGCAGCAGAGACCCAATCTTCCCATTTGCCAGTGGGGTTCGAAGCCTGGTACTTTTCTAATCTTTTCTTGAGAGTATTACACGCATCAACTACTGCCATCCCATAAATATCAGAGCTCATGCTCCCCGCTGTCGGAGAGCTGTTCGGTACAGTATTAGTTGCCATCTCGCTAATATGGATCTTGCTAATATCAACATCCAATACTCTAGATGCAACTTGTATCATTTTTGTAAACAGACCCTGACCCATTTCGATACCTCCGATTGATATTAAAACTGATCCATCTCTGTATATCAACACCAAGGCCCCTCCTTGCATTAGAAGGTCTCCTTGAAAGGATATGCCGTATTTCGTAGGCGTCAACGAGATACCTTTCTTTTTCCACCTGTTGCTCCTGTAAAAAAGTCAACAGATTTACAGTTGAAGATAAAAGAGCTTGCAAAGTATCAAGGAATTTCCTCCCTGCTTAATGTCTTAACAAAGAGTTACCTTATTGCCATTGTTAGGTATTTCACAAATAATTAGAACCAAACTACTTAACTGGTAACATACAAACGCACCTGTTAAATTCTTCAACAGTTTTCTTCCGTTCCCAATAGTCACAGCTTTCAATACATTCGCTCCAACATCTGGACAACGTACAATATGACAAGGTCTGATTGAAATGCGTCAAATGCCCCTCTCTGTAAAGATTTATATCGACGATTTCTTCGTAACCCTTTCGCAAAACGGACGCTATTTGCCTTATCACGGTTTCTGCAGCTAACATCGCTTTGGGGGCTCCAAAACCTCTAAAAGCTGTATTTGAAGGCATGTTTGTTTTACAGAGATATGCTTCGATGTCCATGTTTGGTATAAAGTAACAGTTGTCCACGTGCATTACGATTCTTTCTATCATCTGAAATTGATTAAACATGACGTTAGTTTGATAAGAATTATGTTCATAATGTATTAACCCTTAAATTGGCAAGAATGAAAAAAGTCGTGAATTCGAGCCTCTTGCAGGGAAACAAAGTCAAAAATTTTAGTCACAAAAAAATAAAAAAAAAGAACATTTGACAATGTACATCACAGTGTACACTGCCAATTTAAGGGTTAAAAAAAGCAAATAGTGACATTGTTAACTTACCGAACATGAAATATCCATTGAATATCCTGAGTTCACGTAGATCTCAAATTTCGTAGCTGTGATTTTCCCATCATCATTAAAAGCAGCGCGATATTTAATTAGACAAGGGTGGCGGTAGCCCGACACCTGCATGTCCTCATCTCTGTCCAGAACAGCCCTGATGGGCTTCTTTAGTTTGTAAGCTGCTATCGCAACAGGGATAGCCAATAATGCAGCACGGGTCTCTTTTCCTCCGAAGCCGCCACCAAGCCTTTTCACTTTGGAAACCACTTTATTGTTAGGAATCCCAAGAGCTTGAGCGGCAAAAAGCTGTAATATGACACATGGTCATTTATAAATATCTATCTTTACACGAGAAAGTTCTGTATAATCAAGGTTCAAATATTAATTACTCCATCTCAAATACCTACCCCGATCTCAGCAGGATTTTGCGATGAAGAAATTACTTCTAACTCATCTTCTTTTCTGATGGCAAAGGCAGATATCGTTTCTAAATAAAAATGCTCTTGTGCTCCAGTTCGTAAGCAGCCCTCTACAATGCGACTCGAATTTGTGTTCTTAAAAATCTCAGCTACATCTCCTTTTTTTAACACGCGCGGACTGCTCGAAAAGAAGGATTTATGGTGCATAGCCTCCTCGATGCTAATAATTACTGGTTTCAAAATATTGTATGTGACAATGACTTGATCTTTTGCTTTCCTTGCGGCACTTTCAGACTCAGCGACAACTGCACCAATAACACAAGACCTACTCGTCACAGTCTTTGATGAAAATATTTCTTCATCCTCAAAGATAGGCCCAAATTTAAGGCGATTTTCTTCTAAGTCTGATGCTGATAAAAAAGCGACTACTCCTGGAACTGACAAAGCTTTACTAGCGTCTATCGATTTTATTTCTGCATGAGGCTCTGTACTAAACACTAAAGTAAGATAGAGCTCATTCTCATAATGCGGGACATCGTCGCAGTACAAAGCTTCACCACAGGCTTGTTTGTAAGCGGACATGTGTGGTACAGGTTTACCTACTGCATCAGATACCGTTCTGGCATCATCCTTAATTTCGAAATACTGTGAACTTTTCCATGGTAATGTAGGTTCTTCGGTAGCTGCACTTAAATATGTAGGTGGAACTGAGTTTCCATTTAGCGTTTTAATTTTACTTATGATATCAATATAGAATCTAAAAAAAAAGCTCAAACAAAGAGATTTTCGATATTCCGCCATACCCCCGGGAACGGAAATATCTAACTCAAACTCATGTGCAAGAGATTCACAAACAATACTCAAAAGTTTTTTGTTCCAAGTCAACCCTTTTATTATCTCTGAAGTTTTAATTGCATATCTAGTTGTCGGTCCCATTCCACCAAAACATAATCTCGCATCTTTAACTATGTAACTGTTGTCTTGGAAGTTAACATTAAAAGCTGCTGTTACAATAGAAATGTCATCTTCCTTTCTTTTAGCTTGTTTATATGCTTTGAAGAATTGTGTGCTTGTTGTGAATGGAATTTCCACGGACGTGACAATCTCATCATTCTCGACAATAGTCTTTCTATACCCTTTGAAAAATGTTTCATTAATGACGACCTTTCTTTGTCCACGGGATATGCTGCGTACGTTCAAAACAGCATAAGACGCCATTAATATTGGATTTAGATCAGATATCGGACTTGCAGTCATAATATTGCCAATGAGCGACGCAACATTACGAACTTGATTTCCTGCAAACCAATGAAGCATGTCCTTTATTGCTTGAAATATTTTAGAATTTTCAGCATTTTTCGAAATCATGTCTTTTAAAAACTTTTCTACTTCCGTCAAGGTAGTAGAGGAGCCTATTTCAATGCCCGTGTTTGTCATGGAACAGAAATTAATCTCTTTTATTAAAACTGGAGATATTAAAATTGGATAAACTATCTTTTTAAACTTCATTTCCACACCCAGTTCTGTGTTACCTACTACTATTTTACTGTGAGGGAATTTGTTCTTAATTGCTAATAAGTCTTCTAAAAGGCGTGGTCGCAACCATACTACTCTTTCGCCTTTATAATGAGTATATTCTTCTTGATATTTAGTGGTTACTTTGAGTTCAGGTGGAAATATCGGCTCCTGCGTAGGATCATACGGCTGAAAAGTTGACTTGTTGTACAACTCCGGAGTAGTTTCATTATTTTCTTTATTTTTACAGCAGTCTTTTCCCATTCCACAAAGATTTCCAGTACCTTCAGAGTCTCCATTCACATAGTGTTTCTCCCAGGCTTCAATAAAAGTTTTGAATCCTTCTATTATTGGCCTATATCCAGTACAGCGGCACAGGTTTCCTTGAAAAGCAGTTTCAATGTCTTTTTCGTCTATCTTTGTCTTATTTCTTAATAATGCGTACATAGACATGACTATGCCTGGAGTGCAGAATCCACACTGAGAGCCGTGAGCCTTCGCTATCCTCTCTTGGACTGGGTGGAGCCTGTCTTGGGTGTTTCCGATCCCTTCGATGGTTGTGACTGCCAGCCCATGCATTGCGCACACTGGTATTAGACATGCGTTTACAGCTATATGTCTGAAAACTTGTTAAAGGCAATTACATTACGTTTTCCGTTCATGTTTATTTTAATCTATTATTGTTTTTGATTCTGTGTGGCATTTTCGCAAGCTTTTATTTAACTTGTCCCGTTGTTTTGTTAATAGGCGACATAGGCGTTGTAGGTATCCTGGCACTATTTTACCTTTAGGTCTTCTTTAGGTACTTAAAACCCAAAAAAAATGCCAGAAGTGGCTGCGAAACGTCAAATCGTCATGATTTTGGCTATGTAACGTTTTTTATGCTCTTCCCACCCCATTTGGGTACACAGGCGTGATGTATGTGCGTGTTTATGTCAAACAAAAGATAGGAATATAGGGGATGGTTATAACTGTAAGCAACTCCGTCAATCCACGCCCGACATTGAAAAAGGATACCGTATTTTTTCATCCGGTCCCATATACTGGGAAACCATGACAGTGCACGCGCCGCATCCCCCCTCCCCGCAGCCATACTTCGTTCCAGTCAGGTGCAGTCGCCTGCGCAAGTACCACAGGAGCGTCCATTCCGGATCAGGATGTTCCTCAATTACCTGGAAATGTAATTGTTTTTTGGGAAATAAAGCAAGGCATTCCACGTTTTCGTAAGTTAAGGGACAGTTCTTGTTGATATTGACTAAGGGAGGAAAATTTGAAAAAGAACGTGCCTACATAGCTACCTACGTGTTTTTGCCTGATTGGAACTGCCACCCGATCTTTCGTTATCCAATAAGAGTTGGCTTCATTTTTTCTACCCCAGCCCGGCTAGCATGAGTTGCGTCGCGCGCGATTCATGCCACTTGTCATCTTCTAACACACATTATGAGATAAGTTCGCCCTTGTAGATACTTTTGTCTTTGTCCAATTAAATATCCTACCAGTTACTTACTTAGATTATTTTTGGTTCACAATAAATACGATATCTATACCAGGTATGTGGGACCTAGGGTAGTAGGAGTAACGATTACAAATCGAACTGTTATATATAAAGTATTGACCTACTTAGCTAATATTATTGAACTAGATAAGCTCAGTAGCTGAGTATCTACGAACCCTAGTCATACCCTTACGTTCCAACTTTCCCGGTCAAATTACACAGATCTAAGCATATCTACCTACTGCTGTAGCCACTCAACTGGCTGTGGTGGACACTTTCAATTTCCTTCTACCAAAGGATCATGTTACTTTTCTATAACTATGTTGGCGGCGTGCTCACATGCCAGCTATGTCAACGTAAGTTTGCAGCCAAGATAGGCTATATAAGCCATCTCAGGGCGCACGAGCGCCAATCGGAATAGGAGTCCTCAAAGTGGTTGCTATGGCCGAAATCGGTCGGATCATTCATTCATACTTATAGCTATTTCTTCGCAACTTTGCATTGTGGTAATGAACTTTAATAAAGGCGACTCATTTGCGTTTGTTTTTTTTATACAAAACATGAAAACAACAAAATGAGGTTTCAAACTGTCTCTTTTAACCCTTCTCGCTTCAACCGAGGAACTGAATAACTGGAAGTTTGGTGCGCAGTAGTAATATTTACTTACCTGGAATGAGCTTAGGCTACTTTTATCTTGAAAAATATATATTCTGAACATCGATAACCAAAATTTAAGTAATAATCGAAACGGCGAGATTCAACAAAATACTTGCAATAACTGTTTTTTTTACTAAACTATAAAAAATAGAAAAGAAAACTGAAATACGATAAGTATAGTGATTGAAATGAGATAGTAGCTTATTGAAGTGTATTTAAAATTTACCTGGAAAAAGCAATGCGCGCACAAACCCCCACTACAAAAAGTCTTGCCAAGTTTGATGCTGACCACAGTTTACCAACTCGATTAAATATAAAATAAATGACTGGTAAACTTACCTTCTTTCCGTTTACGAAAAACACCAGCTCAGTTTGAGCGTCTTTTGGAATCAGCTTTTCAAACTCGTCCATGCCTACTGCGATACCAAATGAAACTGAACTATCGTCTTAATGATTTAAACGTATCAACTGTTACACAAACTAATGATTTAAGATGTTGATACACGCAAGGAATTAAATAATAACAAAGTACAATCTCTGTGACCAACCGGCACGAGCGACCTTGCTCGTTTGACTGCCGAAGCTACTCTGTGGCTACTTTCTGTAGTGTAGAGATACGTTGCGTATCTATAGGTACGTAGGTGCGTGAGTAACTAAGTAGGTACTCAATTAACATCGCGCGGACCTAAATATGCACAATAAAAAATACTAAATTTAATATCAAACCGTAGGTAGAAACCTATAGCAATCATAATCATATAAACATTTCAGAGTCCGAAAGTTATTTAAGTACCTATCTAGA
This sequence comes from Adoxophyes honmai, assembly GCA_005406045.1. NCBI lineage: Eukaryota > Metazoa > Arthropoda > Insecta > Lepidoptera > Tortricidae > Adoxophyes > Adoxophyes honmai. The sequence goes on from BHDV01010322.1 coordinate 119,862, forward strand.
GTCTAGATGAAAATGTAAATAAAAATAAACCCAACTATACTCTTGTTTGATTTGTACCGCCCAAGCGCCACATAGCGTTGAATAGCCGAACTAAATGATCCTAAGTAGGTACATCGCGCCAACGAAGTTTCGATGACCGGTTGTTTATGTCACCGGAAAATAACACATTCCGTAAGTTTATACAATTCCTAGGTAGTTTATAAACTTTCGTAAGATTCCAAACGGGAGACAAAAAATGTTTTCACGCCCACATTTTTGTAAAATTTTATATAATCTAACCTAACCTAACCTAATCTAGCATAACTAAACATAATCTGATCTAAACTAACATAATCTAACCTAACCTAACCTAACGTAAATTGATTATTTTACGAAAATGCGGCCGTAAAATAATACAATTTGTCTGTCGTTTGAAATCTTACGGAAGTTTATAAATTTCCTGATTTTTTTTAGGAAATTTATAAACTTACGGAATGTGTTATTTTCCGGTGACATTTATACTACATACACAACTTCCAATTCTAACTTTCCGTCTTTGGACTTTGGTCCCCAGGCATAACATCTGCCTGGACAGAGATCTCTCTATTAGTCTTTCCCACAATTTTAAGAGTAGAAATTAAACGGATACAATTTGAATTTTTCTCTGGAATCCAAAGGTAAAAATGGAAATTATTAGTTCATTAGCACTTATTACTGTTTGTTATAATATTTTCAGTACAAAAAGTTTTAATATCTGCGGCGAATGATGTTTTAAAAATACATTAAAATTTCAGGATATTGTTAAAGTCATTAGATTGTGTTGCACAGTTGTATCTAGGTTGAATGAGATAGGAGGTTGCGTCGGCGCTGCACAGGCGTTCACGAGACAACGACGCTCGAAAGACGCTAAATGGGTCCCTTATGATTACTTAAAAATGTGTTAGGTTTTGGCAGTTGAAATTTAAATCTTACTTAAAAACCGCTTTCGTCAGCGCGATGTGGGATCGTTTAGTTCGGCTATTCGACGAATGTGGCGCTGGGGCGCTACAATATGTAGTTGTGAAATAGTGTGGTCTGCTGTGAAACTGCGGAACGTGTACAGTCGCGTGCAATAACATGTAAACGTTTCCTAATTTCCAAAAGTATGTATCCACATAACGTATCTTAATTATGTATACAAATTCACCGTACAAAATGATGTGAATTTGTATACTTAATTATGATGTCTTTGTGTGGTTACATATTTTTGGAAATTAGGAAACGTTTACATGATATTGCACGCGACTGTACACTAGGATGCAAAAGTGCATGGACAAATCCAAATGAAGATCGTGTGCAGCTATTTACGCCGTGCAACAGCGTTAGGCAGCTAACTAACAATAAGCCGTATTAGTTCGATGATTTTCTACTAGATGGCGTTGTAACATCAAAAAAAAAACAAAATTTAAATATTTTTTTTATCTTTCCTCTTCGTCTTCACAATTTATTAAATTTTCGTCAATTACTACAAGATGCCACAATTCCCACATTTTTTTTTTAATAAACATATTTGAGAACTTGAAATCTTTATTTCAAAACACTCCATATGTCCGATTAAAAAAACACAATATTTTTATAACCATAGCCAAGATTCGAACTCAGATCGCCCAAGATCTTTGCTGATTAACCGTGCCGTATATGCATTTGGCCACGAAGTTGATACACAATACAGCGAAATTTACTATCACTATTATTAACTCAGTCAATTAGACCTTAACGACATTCCAATAAGAACGCAAATTCATGCTGACTAAAAATGTAAGGGGGTAGATTGAAGATAAGTAATTTGAGGGTAGGATGAAGAGAAAACATCATGTCAGATCCATTCCATCATCAAACAAGTTATAGATTATAGCCCACACAGATATATTTAGCCCACAATAAGATTTTATTATCTGCGTTTATTCGACGGAAATATAAGTTCTCGAGCCAACATAAATCTAATTTCATGACGCACATTATTATTACATTCACGGTGAATGCAAAATTTTGTGAGAAATCGCCAGTTTAACCGTAAGTATTTTTTTTCTACTAACGATGTCTACTATGTAATTGATAAATTAGTAAATTGATACTTTGAAAATTTTCCGTCTCACTTAAAACATAAAACTATAAATTGTCTTTTGCTTTGTTTCAGAGAAATCTGATCGTTTCTTGGGTTTGAAGATAAAAAATCGAGAGCCGGTGGACGCAGTCTCCTAGATGCTTTGCAGCATCAGTCATACCTATAGCCCCACACCCGGAAAACCACAAGGATTACTTATGGTTTTATTCCAACCAACCGCTACGCTAAATGTGTTTAATACCGTATGGCTATCATTCATCGTGCTCTGCATAGCAAGAAAATCAGATGTAGTCAATCGTTATTACTTTATAATACGACACGAAATCTATTAAGTATTTTAAAATGTGAACGTGATGTGTTATTAAGTTATTATTCAAAATGTGAACTATTGCCAAGTGACCATTAATTTCAAAGAGAATGTTAGTTAATTAGTTATCAATATTGTGCATTCTATACTAGCTATGTTAACCAGGATATTATTATGCAATTTTAAAATGTAGTCGCTATTAAAATTATGTATTTTTATTGTGGTAAAGCTTCAATCATCTTTCCGATTCTGGAAACGAATACTTAAGCTGTAAAACCTCAATAAATTTACACACAAATGGTTTTTGTTCTATTAAAACGATAAATTATTGAGAATCAGCTCTCGTATGGTTTAAGTAAAATGTTTTACATATATCAATTGTTGGTTTTATTTAATCCTCTGTTCAAAGATAAATACGGACTCCTATTTAAAATTAAAAGTGATAGATAAATTTTATAAAAAAATAAAAAAATACAAAAAGTTGCACATGTTGTGGGATACGAACCGGAGGCACATTTACACTTTTAATACTTTAGTCCATTACCGTCTCACGATGCCACCGGGCTTCGTTGACAGCCATACGAAATAATGCTATAATTGTAGTGTTAGTGTTGTAAACAAAGGCGCTTGAAATGGTGGAAAATAAAAGTATAGTATCTTAGTCAAAGAACCAAAGATAACGTAAAAATCTATAAAAACATAAATTTGTATAAAAAGGTGTGTAATCTTGCATTTATGTAGCATATGGACACAGCGCCATCTAGTGAAACATGATCACAACGGTTTAGTCGCAGCTAAAGCGCCATCTAGTGATGGCTATGAAAACATGGCTTTAGACGCCAAACGATTGCCGCCTCTAAGCTGTCCATGCAATTTTGCAGCCTGCTGTACATACATACATACGTATCTCCACTTAGTTACTTGCTTATAAAATTCAATCGGTGGTACGTAACAAATAACGATTTCCATCAACTTCTCGCAAAACAATTGTATGAATTATTTAAAATTATTGGAGCAGGCGCGATTATGTGATAATCACAAAGTAAATTAATGCTACGTCCTTTTAAAACTATGCCACTTTGGATGTGACGCCTTATTCCAGAATTACAGCAATTTCATAAAAAGTCCAGAAATTAAGTGTAGGTACTGTAGGTAGTTAAATAAAACGACTAATTTCTGGACTTTTTATGAAATTGCTGTAATTCTGGAATCAGGCGTCACATCCAAAGTGGCATAGTTTTAAAAGGACGTAGCATTAATTTACTAACGAGTAAGGCGTATGTCTTACCTACCGCTCTGTACCGACATCGCAGCGTCGCACATTAATGTTGAGTTGAGTAGGAGTAGGACCTTCATTTGGATTTATTATATTAATAATAATTATGCTAGCGGGGAGGTGGAGCCAGTGTGTCATACGACGCGGTTTCTGTGAGAGCAAAATAGGAGATCGTATTTAATCCAAATTATTAAAATGTGCTCAATTACTTCCACATTGTGATTATGCCCGAACTTTTAAGTACAGCTATACTAAGTAATACTCTTCGATGATCTTTTGGAGGAACTTTGGAGATAGTTTGGAGGTATTGAAGGTGCGAAAGCAAACACGTAGTTAGGTCGTAGCGAATCGTAGAGAATGCATAATTTATTAAAATAAAAGGGTTAATATATACAATTGTCGTAGGTCCGCAACTAGTGGTGTCAGGCTCTATCAAATCGCGTGGCGCGATGATGGCGTGACTATGGCGTGATGTTTGGCCGCGCGACGGCTCACGCGCATGCGCGCCGCGCGCGCTTGTGTGCGTGCCATATAAATATGCGCGACCGGCGCACGAGGACCACGAGGTTCACTTCGCCTGCAGACGTCAATGCGCAAGCACCGTGCGCTCTTCTAAGAGCGGCGAGTGCTCGCGCGTAGCGAAGTTATGTTCACTGTTTCTATTTAACAGATGTCGATTGTAGATGCATTCTGTACGTCTGTCTGTAGCTGGCAGCTACAGTCTGTTTTAAACCTAAAGTTGCGCTAAAAGTGGCTAAAAAACGTGAGTCACCCCATTTGGAAATACAGACGTGATGTACCTACGTATGTATGTATGTAATGTCTTCAAATTAGTTATAACTGATAATGAGAATGTACATCACACCTGTATTCCCAAATGGGGTAGGCAAAGCACACACCACATAACAAAGTTAAAAAGTTCTTAATTCACGTTTTGTAGCTGCTTAACTTTGGAAGAGGTAAGATAGTGACAGGTTGCTAGCCTGTCGCCAAAAGCATACTTTTATATACCTACTAGCTTTTGCCCGCGGCTTCGCACGCGTTAAATTCGGGTTAACACAGAAGAGATTTTGGAATTATTAGTAGGAAGCGCCCGCCAGAATAGCCAGCAGAAAGTAGATTTTTTCCTATTTTCTCGACACTTATCGTCATATTTTGGAAAATTAAAAAAAAAAAATTATAAATTGTAGCCTATGTGCTATTCTGATGTATAAGCTACATTACTGTAAAGTTTCATCAAAATCCATTCAGTAGTTTTTGCGTGAAGGAGTATCAACCATCCATCCATCCATCCATCCATCCATCCATCCATCCATCCATCCATACTCACAAACTTTCACATTTATAATATTAGTAAGATTTCCTTAGTCGCCTCTAGTGACATGGATAGGTGTTATTCTAAGCCCAAAACAACACAGGAAACACTATTTGGACAAGCAAAAAGCAGTAAATATGTACATATATTATTATGTAACCCGCGTGGTGTCGGGTTTAGAATAACACCTCTCCATTTCTTCCGTGGATGTCGTAAGAGGCGACTAAGGACATAGGTTAAGGTACATTTAGGCGACAGGCTAGTAACCTGTCACTATTGTACCTGCCACCTTAAAACCTGACAAGTATATGCTAGAAGTGGCCACAACATGTTAAATAGTCATTGTTTTGTCTATGTAGCGTTTTGTGTGCTCTGCCTATCCCATTTGGGAATACAGGCGTGACTATATGTATGTATGTATTATGTAATGCACAGGAGACATTACTAATAATCTTAAAGAAATATGGTAATAAAACAAAGGCAATTAACAATAAAATGATTTATTAACAAGTGTAACTAAATCTGTACAATTAAAATTCCATAAAGCATGCTTAGTTTACTATTACAATACTATTCTAAAAGTTAAGACACGTCATAAAACTACACAAATGCTACGCTGATTTTAAAACCCCTTGTTGCTCCAGTTCCCTCTCCACTGCTGTGCCTTCATACATAATTTTATCTTTTAATGCGTCTTGCAGTAGTTGGGCATCAAAGCGTTGCTTCGACCACTGATATCTACAGTATGACCAGTACAGTAAAGTTGACAAAGCAAATGACCCCACACCTACATGCTGGGAAAACATGGGCCTAGAGGTTTTGATGAATGATGCTAGTCCCATACCTACTCCTGATGCAATTCCGTACAAAAAACTCTCACGGAAACATGGTATTTTGGAGACATCCCGACCCATTATAGTCAACCCCTGAAACAAATACAATAATTCACCAATGAACATGACAAAATCATTGTTAGGAAATTAAAACAAACCAGTACGGGAGACAATTTAATCTCTAACACTTAAGTTTTTTTTTGTATTCGATTTTCTGTTAATGTATATTGTTGAGAAATACTTGGCCATTTTTGAGAACTTCAAGATTGATTATATGCTGGCTAATGTTTTAAAATGATCGTATATGTAGTAAACAGCGAAATAGCGCTATTATTAGCATCTTGGATGCAATGAAACCCTTATTATCAACTTATTGCCGATAACATTGCTATTATTTATAAAAATTATACTCCACGGCTCGTACCGGTTTCTCCTCGGGGTCTTCTTCAAGCATTGATTTCACGACTGTGTCCATTATTGCAGTCTACGTAGGTTTTGTGTTGTAGTTTTCGAAATATTTGCAATTTTGTAATAGTAGTACACACACTGTTCACTGACACTGACAAGAGTGACAAGTGAAGTGACATTACAGTTGACACTTGACGTTTGGTTTGAGATGAGATGACGGAAGGATAATGGCACAAAAGTTGTACAAAAGTTTGTCAATAGTAGCCAATTTTTCCCTATTTGGGTCTCTGACGACACTAAAAATAAACTATAATTAACTAGCTTTTGCCCGCGGCTACGCTCGCGTTAAATTTGGGATAACACAGAAGAGATCTTCCCTCACAGCCCGCATGCCAATTTATAGCTTTTTACGTTGAAAATTGCGGAATCCTATTATTTTTCCTATCGTCATATTTTGGAAAATTCTAACAAAATCTTTAATTATAAATTGTAGCTTATGTGCTATTCTGATGTATAAGCTACATTACTGTAAAGTTTCATTAAAATCTATTCAGTAGTTTTTGCGTTAAAGAGTAACAAACATCCAAACATACTCACAAACTTTCACATTTATAATATTAGTAGGATTGTATTTAGGAAAATTAAATATATTTCACTTTCTTTTGATCAAAATATTATGCATTTTTAAAGGATTTTGTTCGATTTATTTGTAATTTTCTTTAATAATGTATCTGTGACCGAAACGCTGTGTGAATTCTGTGATTGATTGATGACGTCACAGGCAAGTAAACAAAGTTGACAAAGCTTCCGTGTTAAGTGTTTCATTGACATTGTCACCTTTGTTTAGCTGCCTGTGACGTAACAGACGTCATGTGATTGACTCCATTTTCTAAACAGCATTTTGCGCGCGAGTTTGACAATTTGAACTTTAATATTTATTTTCTATATTAATACAGACAAGAATCTCGAAATACTAATATGTCGTGTTTATTACAAAATGAAGAATTGATTAAAAATATATTTCCAAAATTGACAAAACCCGCATTAGACCCTATCGCAACAGAGAGAGTATAAAGGTGGTTTTCCACCTGCAAGACGAGTTAAGACAAGAATGGAAATCTTATCGAGCCTAGACTCAATAGATTTTGTTACTACAATGGAAAAACAGTGCACCCGTGTATATTAAATATCTCTCGTGAAATGCTAATAGTTCTATTGAACGTTAAAGCCCCGTTCACATTTGTCTGTCGTGTTGTGTTGTGACGCATCATAACGGTATCGGTTTCATACATTTTGTTCTGTTGCGTTCACAATAAACGGCAGCAACATATATGATCCTAACTGAAAGTTTGCAACTTTACAGGAGAGCCAAATAACTATTAGAGGTCGTCATAACTTTTTTCGTAGTGAAGATGAGAAAGTAAAATTTTGTGCATATATAATGAATGTTATATTTTCTCGCAGTATTTAATTATAACGTTGTTAAATAAATCTGTAGTTTTTGAGAAAATGCAGATACCCCAAAAAACATAGGAAAATTGGTTACTAGAACCATAAATACTGTTCTATCTACTACCACTTAGAACTATGTAAGCGGGTAAACTTTTCTCTGCATTTAATGTAAACAGTTCTAACTCTACTTAAGTAACATAGTATTTTAAAAGAAAGGAACAACGTGAAATTAATCACTTTAATCAAATTAAAAACATACATGAAACTGTCGTAGTCAATTACCTAATTGGGTATTTTTGTGTAAATTAAATTAATTAAATGCTCAAAATGTGATCACTCTTGTCTTACACAAATCGCCAATATTTTAATGAGTCTGCTGCCTGTTGATCTTCGGACCTTACCCCATTTTAGATTTTTTCTTTGGGGATACGTAAAAGATATGCTATACGAGAACGTGGGCGAGTTACAAACAGAATTGTGCCATATCACATCGAGTGTTCACCATAAAATTGTTAGAAAATCAACAGGCAGCGGACTCATTAAAAGATTGGCGATTTGCATCAGACAAGAGGGATCACATTTTGAGCATTTAATTAATTAATTTACACAAAAATATCCTCTTAATTGACTACGACAGTTACATGCATGTTTTTAACTTGATTAATCTGATTAATTTCACGTTGTTCCTTTCTTTTAAAATACTATGCTACTTAAGCAGAGTTATTATTTTTTAGCTATTCTTTCGATTGGCATCATAAAAACAGGATGATTTTTTTTTACTTTTTAGTCGGTTCGATTCCCAGACGAAGCAAGTAATTTTTAGAAAATCTATGAATGCAGAATTACTAACTTTTGAAAATAAGATAAAGTCTTCTTTGAGCAAAATACACTCTACGATATTTAAGGTACTTCCCCTTCATGTCCCATAATTTTGGGACACCCTGTATAACATTATAACACTAACTAAATTTTGAGCTTTAGTCTAAAAAAATCACGTGTGCCCACAGTAGGCGACCAGACCGCGAATGAGGTGCGATGTGGTAAATCGCACCTTGTGTGCGTGAGTGATTGAAATAGCGTTCGTCGGATACAGTGCGATGTGGCACTTCGAATGATATTTGTGTTAGTTTGTTGATTTTGACCGTTAGATGGTACTGTGTGCGTGATGTGTAAAACCTAAACTTAGTGGAATTTTGGTATGATTATTATATAAGGCGATAGGTATTGGCTTTTAGATTATTATGGTGCTGCGTACGTAGTTAGAACCTTTTAGCACTTCGCACCTTGTACGTTGTTGCCGTCTAAATATTTATCTGATGCCGTGTGTTGTGATGGCTTGTGTTGCGACAGAACGGGTGAGGCCTCGGGGGGCGGAGCTGTACGTTAGAAGTGAGCACGCGGCCACTCGGGCAGGGTTGCGTTGTGACGCGTCAGAGCTGCACGATATGGACGAAGAACTACTTATTGAATACGTACGAGGATACGAAATAATTTACAGTAAAATATTGCTAAAATGGAGAAAAATAGCTAAATGCATGGAAAAAAAGTTGCTGACATTATCCCAAAAGTTGCTAGTTTTAGCTACAAAGTTGCTAAGTTGGCAACACTGGTCATAATGGCAGGTTTAGACAGGGTTAGTAACTGACGTCAGTCGACTGCCGAGTCAGTGCTGACCTGGCACTGCCATCGTATAAATTGAGTTCAAGTCAGTACAGTACTGTCGCGTCAGCACTGACTTCAATATTCCCGCTTCATATTTTCGGCGTCAGTCCACTCCCCCCGCCACCCGCGCCAGCGCAATTGACGCCGTGTAAAATTAAATGTTGAAGTCAGTCGTTGGTCAGTCACTGCCACTGTATTGTACGGGGACCACGCTGCATCGCACAACTCAAATCCAGTCTCATTCATCATCCAAACTCATTGTCAAAGCCAGTTCATATTCCCGAGGATCTTCAATTCTCAACTGGTTTAGCAACATAGCAGAACTTCCATTTTTATCTCTGTCATCTATCCATTTTCTCACCCAAACTCTTTTCTATTTGGATAATTCTTCTTCTAACATACCAGTTACTTCTTGCATCATAAATGTAAATTTTTGATAAACGAAAATTTTATCAACAAATTACTAAGTTTTATTTTTTGCTGCTTTCGAGAATTCTATTTTCCGCACTGACTTCACAAACGTGTGTACACCGAAAGAAATATCCTCGACTACTGACGAAATACTGACTGAGTCTTAATAGCACGAGTCAGTTTTCGGCGCCAGCACTGACGACAGTCACTGACCCTGTCTAAACCTGCCTTTGCGTCACAACACGTCAGACAAATGTGAACAGTTAGCCGTCTCGACAGAGAGCATCACAACACAACACGATAGACAAATGTGAACGCGGCTTGCAATCAGACTAAGACACCACAACAAGAAATAATCTCTATCACACATAACTAAAAGTCACGCGTGTATTTCCAGATTGCAAATGGGGTAGACAGATCACACAAAACATTACATAGACGAAACCAATGTCTATTTTACGTTTTGTAGCCACTTTTAGCATAATTTTAAGTTTTAACAAAGATAGTAGAAGTACAACATAAAGCTTCAAGATACCATCTGCTAAAGGGCAAATATTCGGGCGTTCGAACAGCTGTCATTGTTCTCAACACTTTTTTTTATCAGATACTGTTGGAAATGTGTATATACCTAATAGTCTAGTGTGTACCTATTTGCAAGAAATAGACACTATATGACACACTTATTTTACCAATTTCTAAATAAATCTAATAAAAAAAGTGTTGAGAATAATGACAGCGGTTCAAACGCCCAAATATTTACCGTAAGTCCGTCCAGATGTGCCCAAGAAGCTTATACTCAAAGTATAAGCTTCTTGGATGTGCCACTTGCATAAATTATACATTTGAATTTATTTTCATTGTCTGCCAAAACAGCCAGGAATTTTAACGAGTGGTCACACTGATGGACAGAAATACACAATCTAATCTATGTATACATCTCACTACACTAGTATTACAAACGGATAAGTCAATAAGCTCGATTAAAACAATACCTTAAACATGACTATTACTTAAGACTCATTAAGAATACATAATGATTTAATGATTAAAAGAAATGTATAAAGTACTTTCATTTAATTGAAATATCTATTAAATGCAAGCACGTTAGGTATACATTTCTTTTAAATATCTATAGAGCTTTAATGTGCAAAGGTTTTAAATTTATCTTAAATACTTTGCAGAACCAAGGTTACACGGCTGTCACTCTGACATTCTCTTCAGTGGTCTCCTCTCTCTCTGACGAAGGCTTTTCATTCTTTCAGTCCGTGGTTTTTTTGGCGCGAACGAGTGTTGGTTGCTACACGTGTCAAAAATTAGCTCTTGTTTATTATCATAAAATTGGTGTATTTTG